>PVKM010027147.1:0-18954 GCA_004027735.1 Carollia perspicillata | reverse complement strand
GGTGTTGCTGGGCAAAGTAGCTTTGGTTGTAGGTCCTTGTTTTTCATCACTTTGAACTCTTCACACCAATCCCTTCAGGCCTAAAATGTTTCTGTTGAGAAATCAGATGACAGTTTTATCAGTGTTCTCTTGTATGGAACTACCTGCTTTTCTCTTGCGGCTTTTAGGGTTCTTTCCTTGTCTTTAAGCCTTGCCATTTTAATTATGATGTATCTTTGGGTCCAACTTGTTTGTGACTTTCTGAGCTTCTGGACTTGTATGCCTTTTTCCCTTCACCAGATTAGGAAAGTTTCCCATCATTATTTCTTCAAATAGGTTCTGATCCCTTTCTCACTCTCTTCTCCTTCTGGTAGTCCCATGATGCAGATGTTGTTATGCTTTATGTTGTCCCAAAGGTTTAAGCTCTCCTCGTTTTTTAAAATTCTTTTTTCTTTTAGTTGCTCTGCTTGGGTGTCTTGTTTTTTTTTTTTTTTTTTACCCTGTCTTCCAAATCATTGATTCAATCATCTGCTTCATCTAACCTACTATTTATTCCTTCCAGGGTATTATTTATTTCAGATATTGCATTCCTTATTTCTGACTGACCCTTTTTTATGGTTTCTATATCTTCTTTTATGCCGTTGAGCATCCTTATAATCATTATTCTAAACTGAATAATTGCTTGCCTCCATTTCATCTAGTACTTATGGAGAATTCTCTTGTGCTTTCATTTGGGGTCTGTTTCTTTGTCTTCCCATCTTGGCTGCCTCTTTGTGTTTGTTTATATGTGTTAGGTAGATCTGCAAGACTCTGGTGCATACCTAAGTCAAATCCTGCTTGTGACCAGCCCTGGGCAACCTATTTGGAGCTATCAGCGATTCACAGCTTGTGCTCCCTTGGCTGGGCCTGGGTGTAAGCAGACAGAACCAGATTGCACACCAAGGTCAGCTTTTAGCAGCACTGGGCCCTGGGGGAGTGTCACTGTAGTCTCAGAGCTCCCAGAGATCTGCCTCTGTCTACAGGTTTTCTGTTAGGCTTAAAGAGTGAAGGTCTTTCAGTGTACTCCTCAGCAGCAGGGCTGAAGTACCCCAGGACAGGGCGAAGTAATTCCTGCATGCAGGGCTATTGCTTCCCCTCAGGCTGATGCCATTCAGAGAAGAGTGCTTTGCCTGAGAAAGATGGCCTCTGAAGTATGGGATATGACTCAGCACAGAGATCCTGGTGGCTGTTCCTTCTGTTTTTTCCCCAGAGACACCAACCCCAGAATGTCCTCATATATCTCCAGTCCACTCTGCCCTACCTCTGCCAGAGCCCAGGGGAAGTGACTGCAAATGAAATTTTGTGCATTGGCCCTGTAAGAGTCTCTCTGCATCTCTAGTCATCTCTCCCTGGTGGACAGAAGCCCTGCCGCTTTCCGCAGTCATGTATTGTTTGGGTTTCTTTCCCAGTTCTGGTGCTGTAGGCTGGGGAGCACAGCTTGGGGTTTATACCCCACACTGCTCAGGGGTAACATCCTGGATGCTGAAATATCCCTCCAGCACCTCAGCTGCCACCTGTGGGAGCCCAGTCAGCCTCCACACTGCCTACAAGTCTCATTGTGGTGACATGGCTTCATCTGTCTATCCATAGTTATAAGGCTTCTCTCCAGCCAGTGTTCAGTTGGTTATTCAGGACGATTTTTCTCTAATTTTGTTGTAATTCCAGTTTGGTCCTGGATGAAGTTAGTGTAGCTTCCACTTACTAGTCTGCCATCTTGGGTCTCCACTGAGGGTTTTTTGAAAGTCAGATTGTTTCTTATTCTCTTAGTCCTATATCCAAGCTCTTTAAAAGTTACATCATCCTCTTGGACTATCCCAAAGCCCCTTGATATATCACTATGGGCAAGACTGGTCTTTCTAAAAATACTGACTTTCTAAAGATTAAAGAAATCTTTAGTCTTTGTTACTGAAAAATTACTGAATGACTCCAGCCTACATAAAATCTATTCCTAAAATTCCTATTGTCATTATCAAAGTTTTAAATCACCCATAACTCATGAAAATAGGGAAAACCATATCTGAATAAAGACTATCTGGACACACTTTAGAGAGTTTCAAATGGAATATGTAGGAGGAAGTGGTAAAAACTTGGAAAGTTTGAATGATCTCAATGGAAAGAATAGCAATGAGAGATGCTCTGGCAATACATAAAGGAAAAGAATTGGAAAGATAATCAGGAAAAATTCTTAATGCATTGCATATCTGATACACACACACACACACACACACACACACACACACACACACACACGAGTGAGGCTGAGTAATAAACATAGGGACCTGGAAATTGTGAACCAGAAGAGTCTCTTCAAGAATTCCTATTCCAAAATAGGAAATACTCAGATTCAAGGAATCAGCAAAATAAAAAATAATATAAGAATGTTGAGGTTCAAATCAATAGCAGGGGAATAGAGAAGATTACTACTCCTTATAGGGCTATAAAAAGTGTGTAGATGTGGAACAAGAAAGCGGGGGTCAGAAAAATGAGAATGAAAACAAGTCCAGACAGAAATTTTAAAGGAGCAAGCAGATCCCAAAGACATCAAGAAGTTCTAAGACTTTAAAAATCTGCTTTATTTTGCTTAACACAGTATTTCATAAACCCGTTTAAAACAAGATTTGAATTCATTTTTAATGTAAAGTCAGCTAATATTCTGAAAAGCTGGTATTTTGTAGAATATACTTTGGGGAATTAGCATTTTTGACTTATGGGCTAGCTGAAGCAGTTTAAGGGGTAAGAAGGCTAGTTCTGGAGTCAGAATGCCTGAATTTGAGCCTGCTCTAAAGCTTAAATCTGCTGGAATCTTAGGGTTTTAATTTAAGCATTCCGTACCTTAGTTTTCCTATCTATGAAATGAGGCTCATAATTGGAATGTTTCTCATAGTGTTCTTACAAAGTTTAAGTGATATAAAATGTATAAAGCTTAACACAGTGCTGGGACCATGGTAAACTCTTCATAAATGTTAGTTATTGCTACCATTATCATCACTGTTAGTGAATAGGCCCCACTTAAAGCAAACAAACAACTAACCAAACAAATAGCAGAAAAATGGTATATTAGTCAGGATAGGCCAGGATTTTGGTATGGTGACGACCTCCTAACTCCAGTGCTTTAAATGTACCACTAGGAGTCATCTGTTCGTCCTTGTCTCTTGGGGGCACAGGTTGATAGAGGCTCCATTTGGTCACGCCTTTCCTTGATTGTCGACCCAGGAAAGGAGGACAAGGAGAATCACACATGGAGAATCACACGTGGTAATTATCATCTAACCAAAAGTGACATAAGTTCTTCAGTTCACATTCCCCTGGATAAAGCACGTCACATTTTTACACTTAACATCAATCCTTACCAGGCAAACTACCCTTTCTTGTCCTTCCAGCACCTATTGACAGCTTAGTACCTCCATTGCCCTTCACTTGGCTGCCCATCATATTGACATCACCTATTACTTTTGTCTAACTTCTCTAAAATGAGAAGTTTTGATGAATAACATCCCTTCTAACTCTAAAATTCTAAGACCATGTGATCTCTAAATGCTTTTCCAGTCTGAAAACAGTACTATTATAACTCTTGCCATTGTGCCCTTGAGGCCAAAATGCATGCCCTCCCTCACCTGCAGAGTGAGCAGAGGAGCCAACTCCCATTCTTTCATGATGGTGCTTGGGGAAGCAGGGATGTTGAAAAAACAATGCTGGGAGGTGGAGCCAAAAGTCTTAAAAGCAGAAGAATAGAATATTTTCTTATTAGAACAAACAGCTGTGTCACAACAGCATAAAAAAAACAACCCACAATTTCTTGACGCTATCAGATAGATAGACACACGTACTTCCGAGTTGCCCACAGTGTAGAGCAGTCTGTCTGGGTGAGTGAGCCCCGGGGGGCCTTGCTGAAAATGCAGGTTTCTGGCTCAGCGTTGGATCTGCTGAATTGATTTCTATGTTGCATTAAACAAGTGTCTGGAACTGTTCAGTGCTCAGTAAATAGTATACTTTTATTGCTAGCAGGTAAAATTATTTAAAATATTGTACCTTTTGAAAAAGAAAGGAATATGAAGCTAAACCTGTGGTAGGACTTTTCCCTGTCTCCGAGGCAACATCAAGGCAACTATTGCAGAAACTTGGGTGTGAAGGCTCCGACAAGCGTGGTGTAAAACAAGAAACAACTCCCAGAGCTGAAAGCCTTTTTAAAAGAAAGGGTTTATTGGGCGATATGGTAGCCAGAGAAGGACCAGGTCCTGGGGCATGAAGCCTAAACCACCATCAGCGGGGCTTCGTAGAAAAGACAAGTTGGTGTGCTGTCCTGGAGTAGTTGGGTGCTTCTTCACCTTTTGTTTTGGGGAAGAGAGGTAGCAGTTGTTTTGAAGAATTTGTGTTGGCCACAGACAAGGGGGGTTGGGAAACGTGACGCAGGGACAGTTCTATGATAGGCCCACAATCTGTAAGGAAGAAATATTTACTAGTTTTGAGTGGTTACAGGCAACAGTCCTGAAAGTTCACGTACATGCGGGATGCTGTGGTGTCTGGTGGTTGGCCAAGACACTCTCGGAGGTCTGTTCAGAGATCCAACATACAGTCACATTCAGGATTGTGCGTTTTGTTAGTTGGCACGCAGCTATTAACTGGTTAATTATTCCTATCTCTTTCTCTCACTCTCTGGCCACCGTAATTTAACTTAGAACATCTTAGATTTTTTTCACTTCTCAGTGGTGATGAGAGTAAAGAAGAGAGAGGCAAGGCCTTGGTAATATGAGTGAATAAGAGGAAGAGCCAAGCAGCGAGTCAGACATGGCCAAGTTCGTAAGCCTGGATGAGTGACAAGCAGAGGATGATTAAATTCTCAGAAAGAATGGTGCAGGCAACAAACGTTACAAAAGGTCAAAAAGTGAGCAGAGCCATGTGGCCAACCCAGAGCATTTGGGCCAGCCTCAGGAAAGGGACATATGGGACCAATGTCTCATAGAAAAAGTTGACAGTAATTGTGACAGACATGAAAATTGGGGGGAGATGAAGGGCAAGCTAAAGGTAACCTTGAGATTTCAAGGCAGTGTGACAAGGATGGATGGTGTTTGATTTGCAGGAGAAAAACAGAAGGACTTAGACAAACTTTATTTCTCTGGTGGTGGAAATGTTACTTCGAATCCTCTTTAAACTCTGGTGTCTCTTGCTTATTGTGTTATAAAATAGAGTTTACACTGTAGTTTATTATTTAAAGCCAGAGGTTTAGCGCAGCACACAGGTGATTATTTGAAGTCAGGACAGCCCCGCTAGCTCAAGGCGCTTCTACATATTCCATAACACTTCCCTTTCATCCTCCTCTGCGCCTTTGACTTAACAACTACTCCCACTCCATGATTCACTTGGGTTTTGCAACAAATCCCTCCTGACAAGCCCACAAATCCTCCCAGATTTAGTGCAAAGAGCTGAACTAGCCTCCCCAATTCTTGTTTTGACTTTGGGTTGTTCTTTCAGGTGTGCAGGAAGGAGGCGTTCTGAGCAACAGGATTAAAAATCATGGAGAAAGACGCCTGGAAGGGTAAGCTGATCCTGCCACAGGGCTCAGAGAGCTGTTCACACCCACGCGAATGACAACCACAGGTCTCTGAGTTCCTGGAGGGAGGTGCACAGTAGAAAGCATACGGCTTGATTTGCAGATGCCAATTTGAGCTTGCAACCTGGTATGTGTTTTGATTTGAGGACTCAGCAAATTGGATGAGAAAGTCATACATGGATGATGAATATGGATCACGAAACAGCCTGTTTGTAATAAGCTGTCACCTGTCTTTTGAGAGAGAAGATTTTTTAGAGGTGAAGTGTGGCTAAAGTTGAAAGTTAGAAATCTGCAGAAGTTTGTGTGCAATGCTATGAGGACATTACCATTTGGGGAAAATAATCCTAAGAATGGAAGGGTTCTACGTCTGTCTCCTTCTGACCTTGACTCTTTTCTTAAGGAAACTGCTACCAAAATGAAAACCTCACCTCTAGAGAGGACTGGTGGTCATGCCAAGAAGCCAGGTGTATCCTCAAGGAAAAAAGGAACAGACAGCTGGAGCATTCTGCTTCAGAAATTCCCAGCCGCGTTAATGAGGAGGTCAGCCTCACATCTCCTGCTAAGAGGCGAGCATCTTACCATCAGGTGCATTGTCCATAAGGGCTAGAGAAATGGCTTTTATAAAATCCAGAGAGCCTTGAGAATTATAATAAAAAAGAACACCAGTTCAAAAATTTTCTTGGGTGCAAGACCTGCCACAGGTGCATGTTACAGAACATCCTCCCAAGCCTGTAGAATCTCACAGTACCAGAGTGGGCTGGTCCTGGGAACCTGCATTTTTCATAAGCACCCAGGCGATTCTGAAAGAGCTAGCCCAGCAGTCACAATTAGAGAAACACTAAGAAAGTATGTAGAGGAAGGGAAATAATTAACCCACCTAAGCCATTTCCTGGGGCTGATATAATGAATTACCATAAACTGGGTGGCTTAAAATAACAGAAATTTATTCTCTTACAGTTCAGGAGGTAAGAAGTTCAAAATCAAGGTGTCAGCAGGATGGGTTCTTTTTTTTAATGATTTTATTTATTTTTAGAAAAAGGGAGAGAGAAAGAGGGAGAGACACATCAGTGTGTGGTTGCCTCTTGCTCACCCCCTACTGGGGACCTGGCCCATACCCAGTATGTGCCCTATTTGGGAATTAAACTAGAGACCCTTTGGTTTGCAGGCCAGTGCTAAATCCACTGACTCACACCAGCCAGGACAGGGTTGGTTCCTTCTGAAGTCTCTGAGGGAAAAATCTGTTCTATGCCTCTCTCCCAACTTCTGGTGATTTGCTGGCAATCCTTGGTGTTCTTTGGCTTGCAGATACATCATTCCAATTTCTGCCTCTGTGTTCACATCATCTTCGTTGCTCTGTGTCTGTGTGTCCTTTTCTGTCTCTTGTAAAGACATTCACTTTGGATCTAGGACTCATCCTAATCCAGTATGCTTTTACCTCACTTTTTACTTTAAATATATCGGCAAAGAACCTATTTCCCAAATAAGGGCACTTTGTGAGGTTCTGAGTGGAAATGAATGGAGGGAAAACACTATTCAACTCACTATAAACAGTGAGCAAAAATAGAACTGGTTCCTGCCTTCATGGAGCTCACAGTCCAGTTGAAGAGTTAGGTATTAAGCAAGTAATCATTCAAAGAAACCTTAAAGTTCAACTGTGAAAGCAGCGGTGCTTGAGTCATATCTAATCCATCTTAATTCGTTTATTAAGAGATATTTTATTTGCTCTTATTATTCATTTTCTAGGTATTATTTTGGTTACTAAGGATGCAAAATAAAGACATATAAGGTATGATCATATGCCCTCAGGGGGCTGACAATCCTTTTGGGGTGATGTGACAACTACACGTTAATCAAGTATAAAATATTGATTTATGTTATAAGATGAAACACTAAATAATGATGGAAATATAAGTCAGTAGTTGTTTAAAGAAGAGCCAGGTACCGAAAGATGGGAAGATAGTTTTTATTTAAGCAGGAAGAAGAGGGTTCCGGTAGAGAAGTTTTTGTGGGTCCCAGCAGCCCCATGAGTGAGTCATGACAACACAAGGAATACATTCAGCCCTGTGCAGGGGTAGGTAGGTACGAAGAGCAGTCGCTCTAAAATCCTGGTGTTTACTGCCACCAACCTTCACAGCTTTTTGAGTCAGTAATTTCCAAGACGGCAGTTGTGCTGTTAGTAATATCATAGTATCTCACTAAGTCAATCAGGGAGTTTATATACTTGATCTAATTTGAGATTAGTCCTCCCAGGACTCTGGAGAGGCCTGAAATAGTCCTTTGCACATAGTAGGTGCTTAATAATAAATGTGTGCTGAATTACTTTAGTAAAACAAGTCTACTCAATCAAAATTTCTTTCTCTTTCTCTCTTGCTCAGCCATAAAAATAAGAAAGCATGACTGACTTCAAAGAATAGGGAGAATCCTGCAGTGGATATTCTTTTTTTTTTTTAAGCATGTTTATACTTGACATACTTTTATCTCTTGATTTATATCTACTCATCATTTACTGAACACATAATGTGTCCTAGACACTTTGTCAATGCTTAAATTAACATCCATTTTCCTACCTGCACCCTGCAAATAAATGTTAACCCCATTTTACAGAGAGATCACTCTGGAATTCTAAGCCAAATCTTTCAGATCTAAAAGTCCATGCTAAATTCATTAGGCCTCTATACCTGAGGATGTGGGCAGTTTTCAACACTTTTCCTGTTGTATCTATACCTAATTTGGGCACAGTAGTTGTACCAAAGGTATCAGGTAAACCTACTTGCTGCTTCAACCCACTGTGAGAACTCTATTGTTTTCTCTAACTTTCCTTTTTAATTAGACAGATTCCTTTTATGGTCCTTACCTTTAACTCTTGGTCTCCTTGCTCTTCTCTGTAGGCCTGTCTTCTAGCATTTTCAGCTATACACTATCCTCATTTAGAAGCCTTATGAAGACCAGGTTTGTAAGTCCTGGGACACGCCTGGCTCAATCTTCTTCTGATCTGCAAGTGTTCATGTGTGACCTCCAGGGCCCCAGGGCCCTTGGTGATGGATGGTGGGTGGGTCTGCTTCCAGGGCACTGGGGAATTTGTTAGAGAATTGTTTCATGAGGAGATTGAGGGGCACGAGGTCAGAGCACATGTGTTGAAGGCAGTAAATAAGCAAAGGCAACAAAAGCCCCATTTTGATCATGGCTTTTAGAAATAACAGAGTCTCAGTTACCCGTGAATTGCTTTTCGGTGGCCAACATTTTGCCCGAATGTCCCACAGTAAGCCTGCCTTTCAAGAAATCTCAGCCTCTGAAAGTAGCGGACAATTCCTTTCTGGGCTGTTTTAATCTGGCCTGTTATTGTTGTGCTAATGTAGCCTCTGTTAATACTGAGGTGACTTTATAGAATGCCCAGATATGTGGGAGCAGCATTCTATAAACCAATTTATAATATTTTCTGGAGTGGACAAATCATCAATCTTTTTGGCAGCTAACCAATCTAAAGTACGTCCTGGACTAAGCGAAGATTAATAGTGGGAGGTTAGCCCCTTGGGGGAAAAATGAGACATGTGAGCATCTATAGTTACCCACCAACCATGTAAAAAAATTAACTTTTCTTCAGGAAAACTATATGATTGGGCCTGTCTTCTTAACTATCCAAGAAATAGGGATTCCTGGTGAGTTGATTCCAGAATTCTTATCTACTCAGCACTGAGAATATCCCTCTGTGAAAAGTGGACACAAGGCCACGTTCAGACTTCATGAATCCTATCTACCTACCATATGAAACATATTAATTTTTTTTTAATTTTAGAGAATGGGGAAGGGAGGGAGAAAAAGAGTCAGAGAAACATTGATATGAGAGAGAAACATCAATTGGTGGTCTTCCATGCATGCTCACCTGGGGACCAAATCTGCAAACCAGACACGTGCCCTGATTGGGAATCAAACCAGTGACCTTTCAGTCTGCGGGGCAATGTCCTACCAAGCCACACTGGCCGGGGCTATTTAAATGCATCCACATTCTCATTAAATATAGTAAAAATGGTATAATATAGTTCCTTTGGAATAAAGATTTTGGAGTAAAATAAATTTATTAATTTGCTTTCAAAAAGATGTGGTTCCTGATCATTCATTTAGTTTATCATTGAACATAGTTTCTCACAAATCATCATATATTCTCTGGGATGCTTGCAAATTGCTTTCAACCATATCAAAATATAGTAATGAGTGAACTTGTCATAATGTTTCATTTTGTTGACAAGGAAAATAAACATCTACACTGTTTGATTTTGGAGGGTATTTTTTATTTAGAGCTAACTTTTTTGACCTTCTCTTGAGATTTAACCCGATTTTAGTAAAACCATGAGAAAACTAGCCCCAGGCATTGTGTCTATTATATGCAGGAGACAGAAAGGCCCTAGAAGGGCCCTGGTTTCTCTTAGCTTGATGGCTCTAGCCATTATGATTTTCTAGTATATGATCTCGCTCCTTTTTAATGTTTTCCAAATGACCTCCTGGTTATAACTTGACCACTAAATAACTTTCCTACACAAAGACAAGGGGCTGAACAATCAAGTCCAATATTACAAGTACTAAATGTGTGCATATAAATAAGTGCCAGCTGTAAAATTTATTGAATGGTTACTATGTGTCAGGCATGACTATATACTTTATTCACTTTATTTTTCTTTCTCTAATTTGTATGTTTTTACAATGTATGAAAACCATTGACTAAGGGGAAAGGAGAAGATAGGGCAGAGGAGACAAAGATCAGAGAAACAGGAAGAAGTAGAGCACAGGGCTCCGCACCGGGTTTGTACAGGGGGAAGTTGGGGGTCTGTCTGCTCCCAGAGCCTCCTTTACTTAATGTCAGTGCAACCTTGGGCATGTTATTTAACATATCTGCACTTTGGTTTCATTCGCCACAAAATGTAACAAAAAATGGTGCCTGTCTCAAAGAATTCTTGTGAAAATTAAAAGTGCCAGTATACTATGAAGAGGGCCTAAATAATGAATACTCAATACATATTAATTACTATTATGAAATCTGCTTGAAAATCTAACCTGAGTTTGCATCTCCTTGAGCCCGAGTGCTGAACATTCCTGGGACCAGTGTAGGTTCAGAATAAATCAAAGAGTTTGTCTGGGATGTTATGATGCAAAACTATCTGTGAAGGGAAATGTTTGACAAGTCTAAAACCTGGGCAGATTCTTTGAACTTTCCAATATGTAATCCAGTACTTCACCTGGTTTCTGTGGCTTTGAAGTTAAAACATTTTAAGGCATTTTTTTTCTTCTGAAAATACAAAGCATTAAACAAAGGAGGAAAAAAACACCCTACCTGACATAGACGTTCTTAGAGGTCACAGAATCTTTCAAGTTTCTAAATCTGGGGTCAGCTGCTCTGCCATCTCCCAACACAGAACAGATTTGCAGCCCAGAATTCACAAGGTTCCTTTCATGCCCTTCATTAAAGTCTTTTTGCACGATAGCTACTTCAGCTTCATTTCTCTCTTTTCTCTTTTGGCCAGTATCTTATCTGGCAGCATTATCAGTTAAATATTCATTGGTCAAATTAGAATTCAGCCAAATGCCATCCTATTTAAAATGGCTGGGTGAATATAGTGATCATTTGTCAATGTCCCCTTCTGAATTGTTAGTGAGACAGACTTGCACACATTATTTGAGACAGAAAATGAATAGTTTCAGTTGCTATGGTTACAGCTAGGGAATGGGGTTGTTGTTTACACGTTATCCTTGTTTTTAGACTCTATGCGTGTGCCCGTGGTGAGCGAGGACATATGCACGCACACACGTGCTTGTGGGTTTCAGTCCTAGATCTTCTGGGAAAGTACCCTTTTTAAATATTCTGTCCTAATGTCTCCATCAATCCTCTTACCATTGTGAGATTATTTATCATGATTTTCTCTTCAGCAGTTATGATTTCACATTTATCACAAAAGAGGTAGCACAGATACGTTATCGCTATGGTCCTCAAATGCTCTGAGAATTAGCAGATTTTTACAGATGTTGAAAATTCATTTCTCAATATCATAGTTTACTTCCTTAGTCTATTTGTGTGTGTGTGTGTGTGTGTGTGTGTGTGTGTGTGTGTGTGTGTGTGTGTGTGTGCAGTCTTAGTTTCAAATATCTGTTAAAATGCCACCAGGTTATTTCTTAAGACAAGAACAAAAATCACCCTGTGCAGAAGCTTAGGAACTATGTACCGAACTTTACAAAACAGAGGACAACACCTTAGCTGAAGCCTGACTGCTGACCAGGGAATGGAGTTCTGAGTAGGCTTAGCGAAGTAAAAGAAATTGGGCAGGGAAGAGAAGGTACCCATCCGAATCAAACTTCAGCTGCCATCAGGGCGAGTCTTGTGATGGTCCCAGATTGGAGGCTCTGTGTTTGGAAGGTTTGGAAGGTACAGCACAGGTTTTAAAAGTCCCCAAGTTTAGGATCAAGTTCCTCCAAAGCCATTTCTGTTGGTGGTGAAGAGGTAGATGGCCCAAAGCCAATCTCCCACATCCTCTGAGATTTCCAAAGGTTCATTTGCCCAGCCGCCAGTGTTCACACGGACCCCACCAGAAGCCATCATAACCCCTTTGCACTCTGCAAGGCTTCTCCTTCCTTAGTCTTAAAGAGCATTTGTTTAAACAACAAAATAACCCCACAACCTAAAGTAATCTGAGGAGATTAATTTAGCAGTGTATCATTTTGCTAGATGCCTTAAACCCTGTACTAGGCAGAGTTCTTAATTGCAAGCAACAGAAACCCAGTTTGGCAGATGAAGGAGGAAAGGGACTTCATAAAAAAATACAAGAAGCTGCCTCAGGCTCACAAGAGGCTAGAGAATCTGGTTCAATCCTAAACTTCCAGAAACAATACCCTAAATCACGTCACAGACTGAATCTGATAAAAAACCTACCTCCATCAAGCTCTAGATGCTCCAGTTTTTACCTCTGCCAGGAACTCAAGTTTTCTTGCAGCTACAGTTGCCTGTCTCTCCAGTGACAAACTTCTACAGGAGTCGTGCAGCCTTTGAATGAACATAGTCACCACCGATGCCTCACATACCGGGAGACAGGCTCTGCCCATTATGCTGGTCACTTCTCATTTGAAGTTTCATGAGTGGAGGCGCTGGATCATTTTACTCTGGTCTAGCTGGGAGTGGAGGCTGGGATATGAGTAGTCTAGTTTTTACCAAGAGGAGGTGAACTAAGTTTAGAGTGTCAAAAGATGCTCAAAAGCAGGAAAACAATAAATGACCACTATAAATATAATCTGATGTGTATATAATGGTGTTTTCTTAGAACAGTCTTCTAGTTAAAATAGTTAAATCAACCAGCTGATTCAAACAAGAAAGAAACTTTCCACATTTTTATTAAGGCTAATTCTTCTTCTTGTCTTCTATGTCCATCTTCTCTGCCCAAGTCAAGATCATCACTCCTAAAGCAGATTAGGAACATCTCTCTTTCTACCATGTTATTTTCAATAAAATATACATATGCTGTTATTTCTCTCATGTTAAAAACAATCAACCACCTTTCTATCTTGTGTCCACTCCCCTTCAATTACTTCCATCAGCAATGTGCTCCACTCTGATGCATTTTGTAGTAAACTTTCGGGTAGACTCATCCATATTGATGGCTGCCCTTTCATCTCGGCCATTCTCTCTTTCACTCACTCCAGTCATGCTCTGGCCTCCATCACTCTGCAGAAATTGTTCACGTCAAGTTCATGGATGACTTCTCATAGCTAAATCCAGTTGATGGGCAATTTCCATTCCTTTTTATAGGTGAACAACCAGAAGCATTTAATAGATCACTATCTCTTCCTTGAGCAATATGTTAATTTGGCCTTCATTTCATCACACTTTTCTGTTTTCTCCTACCTCTTTGGTCACTTTTTCTCAGTTACCTCTTCCACTTCTTTTCAAAACCCTAATATCTAACCACTGGAGTCCCTAGGGCTTCTTCTCTTCCCTGTGGACACACTGTCTTATCCAGGCCTATAGGATGTATTTATAGGGGTGGGCAAGAGGAGGTTTACAGTTGTGGGTACACAAAACAGAGTTTGTTCTGATATGATTATTTATTAATTATTGTACGATTTATTTGTATTATGGCTATAAGCCATCTACATCCAGAAAGCTCCAAAATTTTTAGCTCCAGAATTTTCTCCTCAGAAGGTTTGATTCATAAATACTACAATCTCTTGACATCTCTCTTAGAAATCTAATAGTTATGACCAGAAAAGAACTCTTGATTCCTACTTTCTGTACTTCCTCGTTCTACATCTTAGAAAGTTCAACCAACCAATTAGGTCAAAAACTTTGGAGTCATTTTTACTTTTCCTTCTTTTTTTCACACTGTATATCTAATCTATTAGCAACACCTGTTGATTCTGCCAGCAATATTTGTGGATAGATATCAGTAGATATCTAAAATTCAACCCTTTCTATCAATCCACTGCTACCTTCAAGTCAAAGATACCATCACTATTCACATTCATTAGTGCAATAGCCTTTTAACTTAGCTTACGTTTCCCATACTTGGATCCCTATAGTTTACTCTCCACACAGCAGGAAGAGAGGTCCTTTGGAAACATAATAGCTATATTGTTACTGAAAATTCTCATCATGTTTAGAATACCTACAAACGAAGTGGGGAGGATTACATATAAAAACAAACAACAATTAAGATAAAATGGAATAAGTGTAATAGCTCAAATCTAATATTTGGTGAAAATATTAGAATTTTTACTCAAAGTGAGGGTGGTCAAGAAAGGGACCATGGAGAAGTCAATGTCTGAGTTGTGCTTTAGGACCGAGAATGATCCTGAAGGGCAGAGAAGATGGAAGGCACAGTCCAAGCGGCAGACAACTTAGAAGAAACTGCTCACGTACTGTGTCCTAGAGCAGAGATTTTCAACCGGTGTGCTGCAAGAACTTTTAAAACATGCAATAGCATGTAGCCAGGAGTGCTGACTTCTTTCCCCTTAGATTGTCAAGTAAAAAAATGACAACAGCCAACATAGCAACAGCCATATGGTGCGAAGGAATGATATTTATACCTAGTTTTTGTCAGATCTGCACAATATATATTTTCTGGCATGCCACAGAATTTTAGTAATTAGTTTTATGTGTAACGTGAGATGAAACAGGTTGAATCTCGCTGTCCTAGAGACTAGGTAGTGTATAAAAATGGATATAGGTAAGGAAGCCTGTGTACAACAGGGGTGTGTGTGCTTGGAGCTCTGGGAATTGTGAGCGTTCCTAATGCAGCGGGACTGTTGGCTGCTACTACTAAGGGGAGGCAAACGATGTGGTATCTGGTGGGTGTACTAGCTAATGTCAGTGCTTAGCTCTTCTTTCTCCTGTTCTCTCCCGCCTTCCCCCATACCACACCCCATACTCAAAGAATCAAGCTAAGGTTTAAATGGTTGTATGAATGACTGCAAACCTAACAAGTGACAAGTGCAATACAGGCACTGGGATACCAATAATCGTAGGATGAAATTTTAAGAAATAAGACTGCTTTTAATGTTGTCAGTGTACTTGTTTATTCAAGATAATAAACTTCAGATAACCACAGGATTACAGAGTGCAGGGAACAGAGCTTATTTGGGGTAAAGCAAAGGCCTCCTAGCACCGCCCGCCGTCTGCAAGCACTGAGCAACAGTGCCACCCTTCAAATGTCTCAGTCGTGATTCTTCAGTGTCTTTCTCAGCTTTGATTACTTCTGTCTCCTTAGTTTATAACTATTGCTGGTGGTTTCTTTATGGAGATCCATGAAAATATTCAGCTCAAAAGTGTGTTTTGGCAAAGAGGCTATTTGAAACATTGAAAATGAGTCATATGGTTATGCATTGTTGGGCCTCAGTTATAAAACCAAGCATTATATTATGTGCCATACCCCATACACATGCACACAGAACGAGAGAGAGAGAGAGAGACAGAGTGAGAGAGAGAAGCACTTTCTGTATGTTTTCTAAAATTTTAAAAGTGTATAGTACTAGATTTTTAAGGGATCAGTAGATATTTGTTTGTTTATTAGGAAAGTGAAACCATAGCTAAATGAATCAGGAAAATATTATGAAACACATCATATATAGAAGTTAATACTTTTTTTATTTGGTGTTTGTTTGGTGCCAGGCACTAGGCTGAATATTTTATATATGCAAGCCTAATTAATCTTTCAACAGCTGAGATTATAAAAATGATTCTCCAGCCATGCTGTGAGGCACAGGCTTCCTTACCTATATTCATTTTTATACACTACCTAGTCTCTAGGACAGCGAGATTCAACCTTTTTCGTCTCACGTTACACATAAAACTAATTACTAAAATTTTGTGGCATGCCAGAAAATATATATTGTGCAGATCTGACAAAAACTAGGTATAAATTTCATTCCTTCACACCATATGGCTGTTGCTATGTTGGCTGTTGTCCTTTTTTTACTTGAGGCAAGTAATCTAACTAGAGAGTAGCCAGCAAGGTAGCCAAGCTTGGACTGCAATGGAGTTAAAGTGACTCTGGGCCCTTCTAGGACCTCAGGTGTTCACTGAGTCAAGCCTTGACTCCATAAAGGCAAGGAGATGAGAGGGCAGTTGTAACCCACAGTGATCAGAAGTCTCTTACCTTTGTGCTTGGGGGGTGAGTGCAGAAGAACCTGAAAGAAGGTGTGGGGAGAACTATGAGAAGTGCTACTGTCACCTGGGCGTGGAAGGAGGAAGCCTCCCCCAAGACCAGTCCAACCTCCTGACTCTTCTTTAGTGGCAGCCTGGGTGAGAGGAGCAGGGAGTGTGCGCAGAGGCCAGGACACAGAGGAACAAATGGTACTTCCCTTTTTGTGAACCCAGAAGATATTTTAAGGGGCCAAAGGGATGCTTCATGCATCAATTAATGGAGAAACTCCTTGCCATTGACAGCCCTCACCAAAGAAAATGTTTACAATGTCAACATTTTAAATTCTTTTTCTAAATAGTCCTCACTCAATTCCGCCACATTCTTATAAAATGTCTCTTATCTAATGTTCCATGTAGAAGAAATTCGATTGTTATTTGCCTGACTGGCAAGTGCCAAACCGACATGAGATTGACTATTTAACTCTCCTGGATTTCAAAGAAGCCTTTTCATAAAAAGATACGGGAAATAAGGAGAAGTATCAAAAATTATATCAGCAAAAGTTTTTCTTAAATTATAGAGGTAGAATTAGAATAATTCATTTTTAAATTAAAATTCTGGTTTTCTCCCCTCTCTATTCCTGTTGTGTCTTTGTAGCTTCATTTGTTTCTGGATGAGGAAATTGTAGCAAATGGCAGATGGGAGAGAATCTGCCATTTTCCACTGTGCCCATAGTGGAAAGTAGTGACAGCTGTGCTCTTTGTCCCCAGTGGAAGCTCCTTTGATAAATGTCAATGAAGTGATCTTTTCCTTCCCAGGGACGAGCTGATATTGTAAACCTGCCACTGTGATCATTAATACTTAACAGGACCCTCTCTTTCTTTACCAAGAACAACCCTGGGGACCATTCACAAGGTTTTGTAATGAAAGAAGAAATTAACCTTTTTGTAGAGAAGCTCACAGGTCCATTAGAGAATTCATTATGCAGGGTCTGGCCAGAGAAGGGGTCTGTATAATCTCTTTGGCAAACAAGCTGGTTATTTCAGTATTTGTGCTGATAACCTATCTTCTTACATTTGTAGTTGAAGTGAACCTACTCCTGTCCCAAATGACACCTGGACGGGAATATCAGAGGGTATCTAAACTGGTTCATGTTGACCAGTCTCAGTGTGCAAGCCAAGTTCAGAGGCACTGAGTGCTTAGTGAAATGTTAGGTGCCCTGAGGAATGCACAGATGAGTGATGGCTGGCAGGAGTGTCCTCTTTCTCCCCTGACAGCCTTTGTGATACATAATAATGCTGTGCATAAACTGTTCCTTCCCAGACACTGACATATATGGATCATGCATCCCCATGGAACCATCCAATAATAGGGAAAGAAGTACAAACTTCCCTCAAACTCTTTATAACCTTAGAGAAGCTTAAATCCTGTCACTGGCATGGGGGATTTCTCCCCCCACTCCATTAGCTAATTCAACCAGTCAGTCCCAGGAAATAAGAAGGGAAGAGAGAAACCCAGCACACGTCAAATATCTAGCTTGTGCTGGGACTTCACACAGATACTTTATTTCATAGATGATGTAATCCAATGAGGTGCATGTTGTCATACCCATTTTATAAACAAAGGAACTAAGAGGGCCCAGAGAAGTTAAATGGCTTGTTAAAGTTCGTGCCTCAGAAAACTGGAGGTGTTGAGAGTCAGAGATAAACACAGTTCTGTCTTGCCACTCTTTATCTCAATTTTCAAAAGAATCTAACTAGGCATGAAGAAGTAATTCAAAGGTATTTAACGTAAACGGATGTTTAGATTTCTTTAGAAAAGATTTCACAAGAAGTTGGTTGCTCTCAGCCAGGTTAGAAATTTGTCTGGATGTACTTAGAAATTAATCCTACTGTACCAAGCAAATCTAAAATCTCCTGTTAGGCTCTTCTCTTAAAAAAAAACACAGATATTGTACAATGATATGTGTAAGAGATAAAAGAGTGTTAGACCTTCCCTAGTTGCTTTATTAAAATTTATGGGTTTTTTTTTTGAAGTGGTACATGTGCCTTGTTTCCGTGCCAAATGAAGTTACAGGTCCCGTAACCAAACGTAGCAGACTTTGTCCCAGCCCTCTCACTTCTGCTCCCGGGGAGCCACTTCGAACTGTTGCAGCTCTTCGGCTGTTCACCTTCCCATTGCTACATAGCATGGTTTACTGCCCTGTTTTTCGCTGTTTTATCTTAGACATTATCTGTTGAGGATGATACAAATAAAGATTTATGTTTCTGACAGCTCGTATACACACACACACACTTTTACTCCTCCTAAATTTACATGAATTTATTTAGGAGAAATTACTGAAATATATTATGTACTCAGTACTGTTCTAGGCAATGTGGAGATACAACAGTGGCTAAAATAGACCATGTCCTTATCCTCATAGGACTTAGTTCCAATACAAAAGACAGACAAAGAGAAACAAATACAGGCACACAAGATGCTCTATCCAAGGTAACAGATATGGGAAGAAAAAAGCAGGTGAGGGGATAGAGAATAGAGGATGAGGCATGATTGCTTTTAAAAGATTCTTTTTTTCTTTAAATCAAATTTCAGTGTTTACATTATTTTCACTATGTAGATTTATTTTACACACAGCCATGTGTATTATGATTGCATTTTATTTCCTGTAAAATTTCTGTTTTCTCTGGAATTAATCACTCCTTTGGCATGGGAATTGGATGGGAAATTGGTTTGCCTGTCTGTCTATCACTAAGTCATTGGTGGAGTCTCCTG
>PVKM010027146.1:0-18937 GCA_004027735.1 Carollia perspicillata | reverse complement strand
AAGTCTTCATTCTCCAGCTAATGAACAGTTTAGACTTCGGGTCTCAGTTTCAAAGGTTTTACAAGACTAGCATTTCCTAACTCGCAAGATAGTTTTGGAATACAAACAACTGAGCTATGAAAAGCACCCACCAGGGTTCCGACACACAGTGCATCGCAGGAGCCTGACGGGGTGAGGATGGTCTGAGCACAGTTCAGGTTGAACAGGTGCTGGTCCACTTTCTCTGTTCCCTCATTCTTCCCCCAAACCTCCTTCACTCTGCTCAGACGATCCTCGCTCCTGCAGGCTCCTACGATTCGCTTGTCTATCCAGTTCTCCATTCACGCATCACCCTTTCATGGTTTTTGAAATAAAGTGATAGTTTAAATTGCCTGACACTTTCTGGGGTCTGAGCCGGCAGATGCAGAACACCGCAGGAGGGCAGAACAGCTCGAAACGTTTCCCGCTTCCTGGGGCTGGGACCCTTGCTGCAGGAACTCCCTTCACTACCAAGGCACTTTCTTTTTTACTCTTTAATTGAAACCTGGATAAAGAAAGAGCAGGATGTGGCCACTACCAGAGGAGACCCATGAGCTACAAGCACCTTGATGAAGTCAGAGATCCTGAATACTGACCTCCTGCCTTTCCGTGGTGAGACTGCAACCAGGACAACGGGCTGTGGGCCAAGGCCCCGAATGAAAGGGCATCTCAGTGTGGGGCACCTCAGCAGGGGACACACCCTGTGGGCAAGAATTCAGGGGAAAAGGTGATGATTACTTATTATTGCCTGACTCACAAAGAAACATACTTACATGTCTATCTTTTCCCAACAAGTATTTATATACTGTTCACAGTTTAGTGCTATATATCCAAAGTTAAGGTAAGAAATATCTCTGGTTCTTGCTTTTTCTTTCTTCTGGGAAAAAAAAGTATTTTAATTTAAACAATTTTTTAAAATTGCCCGGAGCACCTCAGGGATCACCATTAGGAGTGTGAACCCAGCTTCAGTCTGGACCTGCCTTTCTTGCTGCCTCCATCCGTGTGGAGTCCTTCCTCTGTCCAGGGCCTCCTTCCTGTTTTTAAAATTGTGGTAAAATACATAGAACATAAAATATATTGTCTTAATCATTTCTAAGTGCACGGTTCAGTGGTATTAAGTACATTCACAATATTGTGCAACCATCACCACCATCCGTCTCCAGAACCTTTTCGTCTTCCCGAACTGGGACTCTGTCCCCATTAAACACTAACTCCCACTACCCACCCCCAGCCCCAGGCAACCACCATTCTACTTCCTGTCTCTGTGAATGTGGCTACTCTAGGCCCCTCAGATAAGTGGCATTATACAGTGTTTGCTCTTTTGTGACTGGCTTAGTTCACTCAGCATACTGTCCTCAATGTTCATTCATGTTGTAGCATGTACCAGAATTTCCTTCCTTTTAAAAAATGAAATGAGAAAAAATTGTTATTAGAATATTCCTTTGTACCTATATACCTTGTTCATTCTTGGGTTGCTTTCACTTTTCGGCTGCTGTGAATGATGCTGTTCTGAACACAGATGTAAATATATCTCTTAGAGAACTTGCCTGAAATTCCCTTAGGCTCAGAAATGGAGTTGCTTCCCTCAAATAGAGTCGCATGACAGTTAATGGTTGACACGACTTCTCCCCTTGTCCTCCATCCCTAAAGCACATTCCCCCCACGTGGCACAAACCTTTCCAGAAACACAGTCTCTGTCATTTGGTGCACACCTTTGCTCCTGTCTGCGGGTGACCTAGCTGGCCTGCAGTAAGCACTTGGTGAAGTTTTGCTGATTTGAACTCAGTGCAAGGTGCACACTCGGCTGCTAGCCATCCCCTGCAGTCTCCCTCAGCCTTCAAAGCAAAAGCAAACCAAGATTTGTAGCTTTCTCAATGACCCTGAACACTCAGCCCACCTCTGGTGCTGCCAGGTGCAGCTTTTTCCTCTTAGCTGGGGGTATTCTGTCGTTTGGGGCCCTTGGAGTTTTGCCAGGGTACATCGCTTCTGAGAAACACCCTTTCCATAGGGCTGGGAAGCAAGGACCAGAAAGTGGGTCCGAGGCCCGTGGGGGGAAGCTGGTTTATCCCAGAGCGTGGCATCAGAACTGCAATGCCCTCCTGGGCCAGCTATACAGAAGGTAGAGACCAAGGTGGCCCAAATCCACAGGACATCTAAGGCCAAACGCAGCCGTCACCTGAAGGGCTGAGAAGGGAGAGACAAGTTGCAGGAGGCTGAGGTTTTCCTGAGCTCTGTACTCACCGACTTCTCAAGGGGAAAAAAATCATGCCACAGGAAACCAGGCCATCTAGCCCAATGACCTGACACACCAGACATGGGCTGAAGAGGGAAGGAAATGCTCAGACCGCACAGACGGGGACAGAGTGCCAGGCTGGGTGTCAGAGAGTGCCAGGAAGGTCCTTCGTGATGCTCCTCGTGAAGTGACCCAACCTCCCTGGGCCCTTTCGTAATGTGGTGTTGCAGCCCACTTCAGGAGGCAGTGTCGACATTCCCTCCCCTTCAATCCAGGCTGGCCTGCGACTTGCTTTGACCAATAGAATCCAGTGCAAGGGACACCTGCATCAGTGCTGGGCCAGACCTGCAGAGGCCTTGCAGTTTCTGAATTATCAGAAATAAAAAGTCATGGCAGTTTTAAGTCTCTAAGGTTTGGCAAGAGATAGCTGTTATAAAGCGATAGTTACCTGAAGCTGAGTTTACTTCCCAGCTCCGCCACCAATCGGCCACATGGCTTTGGGAAGATATTTCTGTTTCCTGAGCTTTGGTTTCTCCTGCAGCGAAATTGAAGAAGTGAGGGCAGGGAGGAAAGTAGGAAAATCACGCCAACTAGGACCCCAGCTGTGCCGCTCACTGGTCGTGTGGCCTCGGAGAAGTTACTTAACCTCTCTGAGGCTGGATTGCCTCATCTCTCTTATGAAATAAATAATACCTGATAGGGTTTCCGTGAGGATTAATTGAAATAAAGTGCTTGACAAATAGTAGGTGCAATAAATAGCAACATCCTCAGAAAGGCCTAATTATAGTTAAGCATATGGACTCTGGAGCCACATTACCTGGGTTCAAATCCCAGTGGTACCATCTTTTAGTGGTGACCTTAAGGAAGGGACTTAATATCTGAGCTTCAATGTCCTCACCTCTAGGATGGGGGGATGCTAACAGTGGTACCTAGCTCACCGGGGAGTTGTGAGAATTTGGGGAATTCATATATGGCATAGTCTTAATTATCTGGGTGGTGTTTTTCCGTTTAAAGAGCCCGTTCCGACATGCCATCCACTCAACCTCTACCAGGTTAGGTACAGAGGTGAGGAAACATGCCGGAGGGTTTGCCAAGTGACTCATCCAGGGCCCGAGAACTAACAAATAACAGAGGAAAGACTCCAGCTCAGGTCTGTGGGTCCAAGTCCAGATCAGTCAACATAATTCAACCACCACTCACTATGTACCTGGGCCTGTGCTGGGCTCTGAAGCCATGAGAATGAGTGAAACCTTTCCATACCCTCCAGTCTTCTTGGGAAGGCGGACCCACACAAGATCACAGTGGGCTGTGGGCTCTTCAAAGGGTGGGCAGGGCTGCCGACTCTGCTGGGGCAGGTCCTGAAAAGTGTGGGAGAGGGATCCTCTGCGCTGGATCTCATGTAAGACAAGAGTGGGTTTGGGCCGCCTGGTTTTGAGGGGAGAGGCACGCCTTGCTCACAGGATGTGTATGGACCCTGCTGGAGAGGACAGGGTTCCTTTCCTGTTGCAAATGAAATGCCAAGCCAGCTTCCTAGAGACGGCAGTGCCCAGGATCCCAGCCAGGGCCTCAGGTACCCACTGTCAAAACACTATGTCTCGACGTGCTCTTCAAAACGCACCACTGTTCAAACGGTTTCCATAAATCCAGAACACAAAAGGCATTTTTCAGAGGCTTACTGTTCCCCAAATGACAATAACACTGTGTTCACCGACTTTCCCAGGAGCTCTGGGAGTTTGGCAAAACCAGTCAAGCAAGCAAGAACTTCAACTTAAAAAAAAAAAGAAAGGTTGGTGACCTGGACAGTGGTTTTGAAGTCCGCAGCGTGTTCCCGTTTGGACAGCACTTTTGCAGGTGCTGGAGCCCCGGTGTCGGATCACACCACGCTCCCTGCTCACAGCCCCAGCCTCCAGCCTCACCCCAGGGCTGCCCTCCTCCCAGCCACCAGCACCAGCTTTGTCACATGCAGCAAACCCAGTGTCATGGCTCAAAGCTCACCGCAGCTTCTCTGAGTCTTGTTTTTTTTTTTTAACAAGACTATGTGGGTCCTCCAGCTCCCACAGACTCCGCCCCACCCAGCCCCAGCCAGAGGAAAGCAAACTCGGGTAATACCGAGGGTCTGAGGATCATTATAGCTTGCATTCATTCATACAACAAACACTTAAGAAGTAGTTATTATAGACACCAGACCCAGATGATTCAGTAGTTTAATAAAAACAGGGAAAAGTCCATAACCTTATGGAGCTTATATTGTACAGAGGGAGAGAGACACAGCAGATAATCGAGTAGAATACATCGTACATTAGGTAACGACATGTCAAACATCCATTTCTGCACAGCAGAAGCAAAGCCGCGCCCACATGGGCCCAGGACACAGAAGCAGAAAGGAGCTCATCTCTTCTCTTCAACACCCACTATGTGCTGGGAGCAGACGGGGTGGCTTACCTAATGTGGGCTCCAGGACGCCCTTGTTTATGTATCTTAACCAAGCCGGAAGCTGTCTCGTCCTCCCTACGTATCTTGGGTCAAACTGTCCTCTTCTTCCCACAGCCAACACACTCCTGGTTCCCAGGAATGAACCTCTCACGTCTTGCTCTGCTCAAGGTAACCTGCAATTTGACATACTAGTGAAAGTCTTGCCCTGGCCAGCATGGCTCTGTTGGTTGGAGAACTGTGCCATAGACCAAAAGGTCGTGAGTTCAACTCACGGTCAGGGCACATACCTAGGTTGCAGGTTTGATTCCCAGTCGGGGCATGTACAAGAGGAAACCAATCAATGTTTCTCTCTCACATCAATGTTTTTTTCCCTCTCTTTCCCATCCTTTCTATCTAAAGAACAAAGAAAAAATTTCCTCAGGTGTGGGTAAAAAATTTCCTCAGGTGTGGGTAATAATAATTATTATTATTACTATTATTATTATTATTTAAAAAGTCTTGCAAAGAGAACAGGGGAGAGGGTGGCAGTGAGTTTCTGAATAATATAGAGGGACTGCCCATAGGGAAGTAGGGAGCATGGGAATTCCTGGAAGCAGAATCTTAGGGCTCCTTCTGGGAGTGCCTGGGCTGGAACTCAGAGAAAAGGCGAGCACATGTAGGTCCCCAGGATCCAGCCAGCCATGCTGCAGCCCTCAGCGGTCTGGCCGAGAGAGACAGAGGGGCTTGCTGTGGCTGCACCGCTGTTGAGTAGCAGAACTGATACCCACATGCAGGTCTTCTGGGGAGCAGTAGGGTATAAGAGTTAAGAACCTGGGCTTTGGGGGCAGAGAAACTGAAGTCCACAACTTCATGCTGCCTGTTGCTATCCATGTGGCCCTGCATATGTTATCTCACTGTTCTGAGCCTCAGTTTACCCACCTGGAGAACAGGAAAGCTAATGGTGCCGGGGAGGCTGTGAGGGTTAAAGGAGGCAATGCCTGGGTTGCCCTGTTGCTGCATCAGGCCCGCGGTGGGTACCCAGTGATGTCGGCTGCAGTCGTTGTCGAGCCACGTGGACCCACTCGCCGTCTGCTCCGTCTGTCTCTCTGTCACTGCCTCTGTGTGCCTCTGCCTCTTTCTCTCTCTCTGTGTCTCTGTGCACCTTGTTGTGTTTTCTCGGAGGGTCTGTGTGCATTGGGTGATCTTTCTCTCTGCCTCTGCCTTTGCAAGTGTGTTTCTCTCTGGACACCTCTGCATATCCATCTGTGACCAGGATACTGGTACCTGTGTGTCTGTTTGCAAATCTTTTTGTCTTTATGTTTGTTTGTGCCTCTGCCTTCTGCTCCAAATCCCTCTTCCTCCCTCTGTGTCTCTCTGTTCCCCTCTTTTTTTTCTCTTTGTCTCTGTCTCTCGGTCTGTCCGTGTATCTCTGTGTCTGTCTCTGTCTCTCTCACTTGCTCTTCTTCTCAAAACTAAGAGTGACCCAAAAGGTTCTCCCAGTTCATTACAGAGAAAACATTGAACAATCATTCTTTGCTCATGCACGAAGCTCGACAGCTGCAGCAAACAATGAGAAATTCAGAATTAATTGGGTGCTGATTATTTGCCAGGGGAAAAAATGGTGAGATATATATGAAACAAAAGACAACCTAGCAACAGTGAAAACCTCAGCACATAGCAACAAAAGCAGCCCTAATGAAGCATGACAAGGCCAGCACGGAGCCAGCAGCCCGCCACTGCATACCGAGAGGAAGAAAACAAATGTTAGTGCTGCCCAGGGGCCAACAGAGACCCTTCCAGGGCACCCCGAGCCCCAGCAGCCCAGCCACAGCCTCCCCGGATTTCTGTGCTAGACTCCCAAAATCTCAACACCATGCTCTGCACACCAACCCCCATTCACTCATTCTTCCCGGGAAGTTATCGCAAGCACCTGCCTGGACACTAGGGAGGTGAACTTCACACAGACAGGATCCCTGTGTGCATAGAACACCCTGTTTGTCGGGTGAAGCCAGGAGACAAACACAATAGGCAGGGGGAACGGCTCATGGGAAGGCACTGAGAGGTCAAAGGGCACAGTGGATCCAAAGAACATCAAGAAACCACAGCCGAGGTGGCTCCTCAAAATGCAGACCTCCCGTAGGACCCAGCAATTCTGCTCCTAGGCAGCCACCCAAAAAGAACTGAAAGCGGGGACTCAGACAATCCTTGCATGCAGACATTCACAGCGGCACCACTCATGACAGTCAGAAGGCACACCCAAGTGTCCTCAGTGGATGAGTCAGCAAGCGGAATGTGGTATGCACACGTGGTGGGCTATCAGTGTCTGGCCTCAAAAAAGAAATGAAGTGCTGACACATGTTCTGAATGAATCGACCTCAAAACCAGTATGAGGTGTGAAAGAAGCCAGACACAACAAGTCACATGCTATATGATTCCATTTATGTGAAATGTCCAGAACAGGTAAATCTATATGGACACAGAGCAGACGTGCAGTTTCCAGGGGCTGGGGGGAGGGAGGAATGAGGAGTGACTTCCAGCGGGTGCAGGGTTTCCTTTTAGGGCCAATAAAAATGCCTTGGAGCCAGACAGGGGTGATGACCATGCAACACTGTGAAAGTACTAAGTGCCACTGAATCGTACACTTTAAAATAGTTGGCGGTTAATTTTATGTTATGCAATTTGCACCTCATAAAATAAGATAATAAGAGGCCCTGGCTGGGTAGCTCAGTTGGTTAGAGCATCGTCACGAAATGCCAAGGTTGCAGGTTCGACCAATGAATGCGCAAGTAAGAGGAACAACAAATTGATGTCTCTCTGTCTCTGTCTCTCTCCTCTCCATTTCTCTGAACTCAATAAATAAATTTTTAAAAAATAAAATAAAGATAATAAGGTAAAGTAAAAATAAGCAAACCACAGCTGAGGTATAGCCTGCAGGTGAGTGACATCATCTCATGTGTGTGCTTTAGGGCGATTTCCCAGGGTTGCAAACAGGAGTGGCCAGGAGGAGTGCAGTGCAGGTAATAAGGCTCATCAGGACACTGCCGTCAGGCAGGAGTGTTTTAATGGAGAATCGAACAAGTGGGTGGCTAACAGGCATACATGAAGGATGGGCACTGACCGCTTCATAGGAATTGGGGTCGGACCCAGAAATACCCCCCAGAAACCTCGGGAATGCAAGACCTCTGGGCTGCCTGTTTGGTGCGGGGAGGGTCTGTGCACTGTAAGACAGTCCCCAAAGTCCTGGTCTTGGGTTCCCAGAGAGAGAATATTGGAGACCTGAGGGCTGGGGGCCCATTGCCTCAGCAGCCAGGCTGCTTTGGGAGGAGCTGGGAGGAGTAGGAGCCGGAGTGCGTGTCCCAGCACCAGTAGCAGCCCAAGCCCAAGGACCGTCTGTCTCAGAGGCTTCTGTGTCCTCTGGTGCTAGCTTCTAGGTTCTGTACTTTAAAGATTCGTTTTGATTAGGCCCGCCCCAGTCAGAGGCATTGAGCATTATCTCCATCTCAGCTGGCTCCTTTCCTGTGCTTCCTTTATATTGACTTTCAGAAGCTCTGCCAGCCACATTCGGGCTTTGATTATTTTTTCATAAAGGAAAAAGCAAAGCGAGTTGTCAGAGGCAAGGAGCCTGCCCATCTGGAGAGTAGCATGGGGAATGGGGGCTGGGCCCTGGGCTGACTCTTTCAGCAGTACAAGACATTGCTCCATGCATGGCCCTAATCCAGGCATGTCTTCGGCTTTGACCATGAGTGGCACCTCCAGCAGGGCCAAATTTGAGGACCAGAAACCAGTCAGACCTGCCGACACACCCTAGCCCGCTGAATGGAGGCACCAGGCAAAGGTACAGGCAGGTGGGCAAGGGCCTGGGACAGGCTGGTTGTGAAGAGATGCTAGGGCAATACCTTGAAGTATGACAGAGAGGGGATGCCCGGGCTACAAGCCTAGCTCATCATTGCCAAAATGATCCCATCTATGCACACATACCCACCTACGTATACACCCATCACTTTATGTGTTCAGCATCACTGCCTGACTCTGTGGTGGGGAAGACTCTGATGGGAAGTGACGCACAAGGGCAGATCCGGACTGCAAAGAATGCCCTGAGACCCTGCATCCCAAAACAGGGGACAAAGGCTTTAAAACTCCTCTCGCTGGGCCCAGGATTGAGCCTGGAGCCCTCAGCGGGGCTCAGCCTGCAGGTAGAATGTGGCCTGAGCCCCAGTTGAGAGTTTGAAGCTTCGGGACAAAAACAGAAGCAGGGCCTTGGGCTAAGAGGTCCAAGACTTGGGGCACCTTGCAGCTTAAGCTGGAGCTTACTCTTCTGGCCAGCATCATTATGACAACAGGGACCAGCTCTGTCCTCTGTTCTGCCTATAAGGCCTCTTGTATTACTTGCACTAGAGGCAGGGTCAATGAAAAGCCGTGCCCAGGGTCTTGACCTCAGTTTGCTCAAGATTTGATAATTCAAAAACCAAGGAGGACCCAGGCAGATCCCTGCTGCTCTAAACCTGTTATTAACTCAATATCCAAAGGGAAATTTTCTTCTTGAAGTGATGTGATATCAGGGGAAGAGGGGCAATTCCCCAAATTCCTCAGGATGCTCCAAGCTGTGTTCAGAGTTCACAGCAACTCACCTGAGTATCTGGGAAGGGGGCAGAATGACAAGTATCAGAGCCTCCCTGGGGTGGCGTATCTGACAGGCAGGACTTGGGCTCAGAGCACAGGTCCACTGTAATCCTTACATGTGTTTCCATGGTTCCCTGGATGCTCCCCACAACCCAGGGAGGGCAGCAGAGCTATTGCAGGAGGTGGAATCTGGTACAGGTTACGTGACTTGTCTAAAGCCATGTGGTTAGTGACCCACACAGATGGAGACTCGTGTCTGCCAACTCCAACTTCATTGCTCAGACCACCGCATTGTACCACCTCCCAGGGACAGATGTGATCAGAGGGACCAGGCTGGACTCTAGTTCCTAGAAGGAAGCACAGGAGAGAGGGCTGGAGGGGACGGAAACTGAACCTAACTGTGGGTCCAAGAGCCAGCTGGGTGGTTGCAGCCCTGCCTCAGGCTTGAACAAGCCAGCATCCTCCATCTGGAAGGTTCCCTGGGTCTATTCAATCTACTGATTTAAAAATTTACCAATTTTTCTTCTTTGATTTCCTCTATGAATTATACCCTTTCTTCTCAATGATATTTGAGTTACTTTTCTGTCTCCCATATTCTCTCAAGACCAAGTACATGGTAGACATTCAGTCCCCACCTGGAATGTCACCTCTTGCATGATCTTTAAATCCAGTCATCAAACAGAACATTCTGGCAGGTACACGCTTGCTCTCTCCCAGCTTAGCAGCTGCGGCAAAAAGAGAGCTTCCCTTTTCCAACAGGACTGAGTCTCATTGAACCTGCTTGGCTCACCTCCCCATTCCCGAGCCACTCCTTGTGGTCATGGTGCTGTGCAGATGACGATCAGCAGGACCTAACCCCCCAGGCTGTCCCTGAAAGTGGGAAAACGTGTCACCCTAACCGCTGGCCTGAGAGGCGGCATAAGATGCTGTGGCAGAACAAAGTGGAGGCATGCGGGTAAAACGACCAGTTCTGCCCCACAGACAGGCACGGGCTTCCGGGCCCTAGCTGAGCACTGGGAGCCAGGTAGGGCGGAGACCCCTGCCACCCCCGCGTGGGTCCGAAGGAGCCCCATGAGCTCTGCCTGTACCGGGGACAGCCGCCCAGCACGGGACTCCGATGCAGTCTTAAGCTCGTTTAGGACCAAGAGGGACTGAGGCAGAGAGAAGAGAGCTCTCAGTTCGGCCCTTTGGAGTTCTCTTCAAACGAAGTCTTAGGACCCACACAGACCACTGTTCCCTCCCCACCAGCCAGGAGAGCTGGCCACTGCTGACAGTCAAGGGGAAACAGCCCCCGCTCCCCCCGAAAAAGTGGATGTTGCAATTCAGAAAGTCTCAGCGAAGCTGTAGGAAAAGGTCACAGTGGAATAAATTGTGAAGATTAGAAGAGTGCCCAGCTCCGTGGAGGCTGGGCCTGCACTGCCGCCCCTCGGTTTTCTCTTTAATTATCAGTCTCTAGTTCTGAGACATAAAATTGCAAGTTCATTGATAATGATCAGTGATTTCCCAGAAAAAGCCCAGCCTTAATCAAGAGCAAGAGAAGCTGACACTGCTTTTCAACTGCCCACCATCGTCCCGTCAGGAAATTACTGGTTGCGGAGCAAATAACAGCAGCGGGCACTCTGGAGGCCCCGGCTACCTGATGAACACGCGCTGGGCTGAATTAACATGCAGAGAGAGTTGCTTCGGGGGTTCGCATTTTGCTGGTGATTGGGACATTGACGGACACTGGGAGAAAGCAGCCAAGCTGGTGCATGAGCACGGAGCCACACTGTCTGCCCTTATACCAAGAGAGATTTGTGGACAAGAGCCTCAGACAACTCTCCTGGTAGCTGCCTAGAGGTCAGGGATCATGGGTCAGAGTGCAGCCAGAGTCTCAGTATTAGATGACAGCCAGAGCTCAGTAGGTGGTGGGGGTGTGGACAAGGTTAGAGGTCAGTGTGCGGCCAGCAACAGGTGAGTCTATGTCCAGAATCAGGACCCAGTTGCCCTGTGCCTGGGCTAAAGGACTGAGGTTCCGTCTCTTTCTCCCATCTTATTTCCTGCACCTCCCTGCCTCCCCTCTCGTGCTCCCTGGTTTCTCATCCCCTGTGTTTCTCATCTCTTGCTGTATCTTCTTTCTCTGACTCGAGAGATGATGAAAGAGTTTGACATTGACCTTGCAGCTTTTGACTGTATAAAGGATCTCCTAAGGAACTTTGGGGCAAAGGCTCCAACTAAATGAGCCTCTACATCCTTCAGGCGTGTTGTGACCCTCCCTGGAGTCATCACCAGGAATGACAGGAGGCAGGTTGTGTCACTCACAGTGGGGAACGGCCCCTCTCCGGCCCTGTAGCCCTGAGAACAGGCTCCCAACAGGGTGCTTGCCTCCCAAGGCTCTTCATCAAATCACTGATCAGAATAACAGAGCAGCCACCTGATCACGTTGGCGGCACAGCTGACTTCAATGATGGGCTCTTCCCAGGGCGGCTCAGGGATTCCTTCCAGGAACAGAACACCCCCTGGGGCATCCAGACACATGCTCGGGAAGACGTGGATGCTTTGCTCAGCCTTGTCGACACAGTTTCTAGTGAGTTCTCCCTTGGTGCAAGCAGACTGGAAGTGAGCAGAGACCGTGTGCCTCCTGCCCTCCCAGGACACTGACAAACCTTCCTGGGACTAAGGGGTTCCCGGGACACAGGGATTTTAGTGCTAAAGCTGGGAGAGTTCCAGGAAAGTCGGGGTAGATTCCTGGGGAATTTGGTCTTGTCCTGAAAACCAGAGCTGCGCTGGTCCTCTCAGCCCCACGCTGCAGGTGAAGGGACAGAGACTCGCCAAGCAGAGTGTTCGAACTTGAAGTGGGGAGGATAAATTTAGATGGTTGAGGATCTGTCAATGGCCATGTGGGCTGGGAGGCAGGTCCTGTATCTGCACCTGACTGGTAGGCAGGGTTCTTTCCAGCGTGGTTTTCTCTTGAAAATACGATTGATCTTAGAAATACCAGCTCAGTACTAATTCTGACAGCTTGGGGTCCTTGTCAGGAAACTGGTATTCTCTCTAATAAAAAGAATAAATAATAACAATTGTCACCGTTATTTTAACAACAGTTAAAACATGTTGAAAGCTTACCAACCACAGTCGGTCAGCTAAGGCTGTGGTAACCAAGTTCCATAGACGAGGCAGCTTCACCAGCAGAGTTTATTCCTCACAGTTCTGGGACCAAGAAAGTCCATCAAGACGTCAGCCGATTCGGTTCCTGGTGAGAACTCTCTTCCAGGTTGTAGACGGCCACCTGCTTGCTATGTCCTCATGTAGGCTTGTCCTGGTGTGTGTGTGCCAGGAAGGGGTGGGGGGAGCAAGAAAGCTCTCTGGTGTCTCTTCTTATAAGGGCACTAATCCCATTATGAAGGTCCCATTCGTATGACCTCATCTAAGCCCAGTTACCTCCCAAACACCCATTTCCAAATACCTGGGAGGTCAGGGCTGCAGCATATGAATTTGGGGGAACATGATTTAGCCACAGCACCTGCCGGGTACATGGTAAGCATTTTGCATGCAATGTAATTTTAATCCCTACAACCCTCAATTTAATAAGTACTATTATTATTCTCCTTTTATAGACAAGGAAAGTGAAGGCTCAGAGAGATAAAGTAACTTTGCTAAGGCCACATAGCAAATAACGGGAGAGCCCACAGGCTTACTCAGGATGCATGCTATAGGGTACACAGTTCCAACCACAGGCAGACTCAGCCTGGCCCTTAGTCCTGGCTGGGCCCTTCTGAAGGTCTTGTGCATCCGTTTACATCAGGGATGCAGGAGCTGCCCATGGAAGAGCCCACTCTGGCAAAGCAGAGCCAGGACCACATGCTTCATTCAAAGACCAAGAGCATGGGTTTGGGAGAAGTAATTCTGAGTACCGGTCATGCCACTCAGTGACCCAAAGAATTATCCTGTGACCTAAGGAGAGAGAGATGCAATTGAAGAGTAAGCAAACACTGAGAGAACTTCTCCACTGAATCAGAGCCATCTGTAGACATCAGAGCCCAGCAGCCTTTGCAGCAGCAGGAGGAAGGACCACGCCTTCAGCACCCCACACCGGCAGTCCTGACCCTGACGGAGCAGCACCTGCATCTCGGCTTCCACCTCCAGGGCACAGAGCGACGAGACACCACCAGTGGTGAGCAGTGTGGGAGAGAGAGCCATGCTGCTCCACAGGTCCCAGGGGACTCACTGCAGAGCTCAGTAAGACACCCCTGGGCGCTTACAGAATTAGGAGGAGCTCAGCCCCAGCCTGCTGGTGTTCCTGCACCAGAATGGGAACCGAGTCTTATGAGGATCTCATTTTCACCTTCTGCCGAATAAGACCCCAGAAAAATGAGTTACGTTTATATTATTTTCTTGCTTTAAAATACACACATTGTCCTAGTCACCTTGGGCTACCATGGCAAAAATAGTCTGGGGGTGGAGCTTCAACAACTGTCATTTATTTCTCACCGTTCTGGAGGCTGGGTCGTCCACGGTCAAAGTGCCAGCTGATTCAGTGCCTGGTGAGAGCTTTCTCCCTGACTTGCAGACAGCTGTCTTTTTGCTGTGTCCTACATGTGGGAGAGAGAGAGCTCTGTTGTCTCTTTCTTTTCTTAAGAGGACACCAGTCCTACTGGATTAGGACTCTGCCTTTTTGACCTCATTGAACCCTTGTCACTTCCTTACAGGCTCTGTCTCCAAATGCAGTCACATCAAGAGTTAGGGCTTCAACACTGGGATTTGAGGGGGACACAAGCATTCAGTCCATCTCACACACACACACACACACACACACACACACACACACACACACCCTCTCCCACTAAGTCATAGAGAAAGGCCAGGCGGGTACTACTGTCCTCACTTTGGATATGAGTTAACCGAGGCTCAGAGAGGCTCAATAACTTACCCAAGGTCATTAATAAATACAAATTAATCACTTTATTTGTAGAACCTGTCATGCCCTGCCCACACCCCCTCAGCACCTGCCATTCTTGAGGGCTCAGCTGCCCTCAGTGTGGAGGATGGGAGCTGGGGGATAAATAAATGCCCCAGCTGCCTTGTTCCTGATACGTCTCTTTGAAAGCATGTTCCACGCAGCCTCCCTTAGCTGCCTAGCAAGACCAGGCCGTCCTCGGCCACTGTGCTAACCTGCTAAAGAACACTCAGCTTGCCCCCCTTCCTGCCCTGCCCCACCTTCCCCACCTCCACCAGAGACTACCTCCCAAATAATCTACTTGCCACTCACATTTTTGCTCAGCATCTGCTTCTAGAAAACAAAACTAATGACAATGGTTTGGGATAAAATTAGGAAATTATGAATATCACAATCTAGTCCATGGATATTTTGAGTGACTAGCATTTAGAAATTAGTGATGAACAAGATAGATTTATCCTCTGACCTCATAAAGTTTATGTCTAGAAAAAACAAAGAAAAATCTTCTACATCTTACTCACTAGAAGTAAATTTTGTTACTTTTCTCCAGCTATAATATAATTCCAATCTCACAAGTGCATATAATTATATATATACACCCCAGATCTGTCCAGTAAGTACCCAGCCATGTGCTATGGAAAAAAAGAGACATTTATTGAAGAAGATACAAGATACACGATACAAGAAACATTGTACACAGGGCAATGATGCCTCAGTCCCCTTCAAAGTAGGCACCTTGGGACTTCACACAGTTCTCCTAATCACCATCAGCTGCCCCGTAGTATTTTCCTGAATCTCAGCAACAGTCTGAAATCTCTTCCCTTTCAAAGGTGATTTTAGTTTTGGGAAAAGCCAGAAGTTGCAGGGCACCAAATCTGGGCTGTAGAGTCACCTGGGTGATTTGATGTTTCACCAAAAGACTGCACAAGACAGAGACATGAGCAAGCATATTGTCGTGATAAAGCTGCCAATCACCAGTTCCCCATAGCTGTGGCCTTCTGAATCATCTGAGTAGTTTCCACAGAGGAATGTTCAAGTGTAACACAAAATTTGCTGCAGATTCATTGCTCTACTTGCTTAGCCATTTTTAAAATGACAGCCACACAGCACACATGCTCGCTCAAGAGCATCTACCACCCCCACTGACTAGTACAGTGGAGTCTTCCTTGTTCACACAGCACATTCTAGTAAACTCTCCTTGGCTGTTCAGCTTACATCAACATTATGCAAACCATTCTCATTATATTAATAATGTTTACTGTCATCCCCTTTTCTATTTCAATGTCTTTGACTATATTTTGCTTGCTTGTTTGTTTAGGGGATGACAGTCTCCAGAGGGGGGAGGGGAGGGAATTTCAGGGAAAAAGGGAGGGGATTATAGGAACAAGTATAAAGGACACATGGACAAAAACTAAGGGGGGTGGAAATGGGAGGGAGGTGGGGAGCACTGGGGGATGGTCTGGGATGGGAGTAAAAGACAGAAAACTGTACTGAAAAACAATAAAAAAAAAAATAAAAATAAATAAAAAAATCAAAAAAAAATAATAATGTTTAGACTTTTTTCAAAGAGATCTCGTATACATTTACTAAATCTGTATTGTGCCATTGTTTTGAATCCATATTTTTTTCTCATAAAATTATGAGTATTTTTATATTTCTAATTAGTCTTTAAAACTGAAGAGTATTATGCTAAGTGAAATAAGCCAGGCAGTGAAAGACAAGTACCATATGATCTCACCTATAAGTGGAACCTAATCAACAAAACAAACAAATGAGCAAAATAGAACCAGGGACATGGACATAAAGAACAAACTGACAGTGACCAGAGGGAAGGGGGGAGGGAGGTGAAGGGAGAAGGAAGGGAAGGGCTAGCAAAGGAACACGAATAGAGGGCACACGGGCATGGACAATGTGGGGGGGAATTGACTGTGGGAGTTGGGGGGATGGGGCTGGGGAGAGGAATGGGGAAAAAGGCAGGAAAACTGTAACTGAACAACAATTTAAAGAAATTAGTTTTAATGGCTATAAAATATTTCCTCATTTGTACCAGCATTTATCTAACTGTTCCCCAATTGTTTCCAATGCTCCATGGTAACAGATAACACCATGATAAAACTTAAACAGATTCTAGGTGTGCTGTGATGCAATCACATTAACATTTTAGCAAAATCACCTGGCAGCTCTGTGGAGGCAGCCCGGAGGGAAATGGGAGCAGGGAGACTGGTCGGAATAGCCCAAGTCCGAGATGATGAGGCCCGAATCCGGGTGTTGGTGCCAAAGGTGCAGCAAGTGGAGAAGTGGGATTAGAAAGGCAGGACTGAGCTCCTGAGCGGCTTCCCCACCTCCACTTACAAACTCTTCCAATCAGCTTGGAGCTTACATGTTCCTTGTCACCTTGTCAGTCCTTCAGAGAGAAGACTGTCTTGTCCTCCAGAGTCCCCGTGAGATTCTAATACAGGTCTAGACTCCTGTTACTGAGGTCAAATGCCCTTTATCATTCAATAGAAATAATTCTGGGGACATAGTTACGCTTCATAAACTACACTTTAGATGAAAGAAATGATAAAAAGTCTACCAGTGCATGTACCTTGTGAGTAGAAGTCATCCAAGGAAACCTGGTAAGGTTGGCAGAGCAGGTTATTTGAGCAGGAAAGATTTGATTATTCATTGGACACAAGATATGTCAATCATCTCTGCTCTGCCAATAATCCGTGATCTGGAGGATGCAGTGGAAGTCAGCAATGGGAATTGGGGAGAGATGCTCCTGAGGCTGCTATCATGCACCCTGACTCCAGGGTGGTAAAAATGGGCCAGGGAAACAGCAGGCTTTCCAGAGCCTTCCTTCAGGGAGTGCTGGAGAAGGCAAGGGAAGAAACTGTGAGTTTAGGATAAGTGCAATATATAAAACCCAGAGGGAGAAGGATCTCCGCCAGGGAGGCCAGGAGCTGAAGGGACTTGCCAGTATGTGATGTAGCAGTAACATGGAAGTCCACTGAGATCCAGAACAGCACCAGGAGCACCATTCATTTCCTGAGGACCAAGCGTATGCCAGGCCCTGGGCTGGGTGCCAAAGACAGTGGTGAGCAGTAAGGCACGACCTTGCCCTCATGGAGTTTACAATCTACTAGGAGGAGGCTAACATGGATGAAGCCGACTGGGTGCTGGATACTTCCTTGTAAATAATCTTATTTCATTCTCTCACCACCATCCTATGAAACAGGTACTTGTTTCCTGTGGTGGTTCCCATTTTACAGGGGTATAAGTGGAGGCTCAGAGACGTAGGTGAACTAGTCAAATTTTACAGTTGATGATGAAATGGCCTGGATTTGGACCAAAATACAGCTAACTACAGAGCTCTCCCTGCCTTTGGCTGGAATGGTGGTTCTCAACCAAGGTGATATCTTTTCCCAGGGGACATTTGGCACTGTCTGGAGACATTTTTGGTTGTCGCAACTGGGAGAGGTGTGCTACTGGCATCTAGGGGGTAGAGGCCAGAGATACTGTCAAATATTACGCCACATACGAGTGAGCCCCTTGCAACAAAGAATTACCAGGCCCAAAATGTCAGCGGTGCCAATGCTGATGACCCTAGGTGAGCATGTGTGCCATAAACACTTGTAAGAAGGCGTTCGACCCCACCCCCCCGGAAACTCTCGGGGTTTATCTGGATGCACCACCAGTCTGACCAGGGAAGCAAGCTCCAGGCCCCAGGTGTGGGTGGCCCTGACAGCTGGAGTGCCAGCCCCCAAACACGAGGAGGATGGAGATGGATAAATGCCCCAAATGCCAAGTAAATGACGGCCATGGGAGGAATGAGAGGCCAGGTGGGAGCTCCCAGAGCAGCTGCCCTCTTCACACCCACCCCCCAGGATGTTTGTCCTCAGAGACATAGTCATCAGTTCCTCAGGGGATACAAACACAAATACTTCTTGGAGCAGCTTGCTCTCCCCAGATAGTGCTGGACTAATATTTGTTTTTGAAAATGGCTGAGCTGTTCATCTTCTCCGGCACAGGGGATTTGTTTTCCTCTCAGGAAGTCACTGGGGTTCTCAGTCAGAGAAGCCTACATCCAGAGGGCCAGCGATTCCTTTCAGGCTCCAAGCACAGGCAGGCAGGCTCCATGATGAAGAGACAGAAAGAGAGGACAGTGGAGGCAACATTAGCTGCGGTTCTACTATGTTCTCAGTTTCATATACAGCGTCTCATTCACAAGTGCTCTGAGAGGGATGGGATAGATTTTTTTACCCCATTTTACATAGGAAACACTTAAAGAAGTTAGATAACTTGTCCAAGGCCACACTGCTTGTGAGGGACAGTGATAGGATTTGGACACTCACATGCATGTGATCCAAAGACCCTACACATTCAGGTCGGTGCTGCTCCAGCAGTCGAGCCTTGTCGGCAGAACAGGCTCTCGTGGATCTCCTTGATGGGACAGAGAAGTCTTGCAGGGAGCAGGGACTGGGAAACCAGTCATCAGAAAGTTCTACAGACCCTGATCCTGCAGGAACCTCTATGCTGCAAGTTAAGAACCCCAACGGGAACTGGTCTAAATATGAGAATTTATGCACTCAGGAGTTAGAAGTTATTGAGAAAAGGCAGACTTCCGAGTTAGTTAGATTCAATAGCTAAAATATTTCCTCAAGGACAGGTTTTTCTGTTTCTTACTTCTGCCTTCTTTAGTGTCAGCTTTCCTTTTGATGGCAAAATGGCTGCAG
>PVKM010027145.1:0-18937 GCA_004027735.1 Carollia perspicillata | reverse complement strand
TGTTCTAGTTGTTTGCTTAGTTTGTTTTTGTTTTCAGATTCAGTTGTTGATAGTTTTGAGTTTATTGTCATTTTAATCTTCATAGTTTTGATCTTCTTTTTCCTAAATAAGTACTAGTAACTTTTCATATAATAAGCTCTTGTTTGTAATCAACTCCTTTAGCTTTACCTTGTCTAGGAAGCACTTTACCTGCCCTCCCATTCTAAATGATAGGTTTGCAGATAGAGTAATCTTTGTTGCAGGTCTTGCTTTTCATCAGTTTGAATACTTCTTGCCAGTCTCATCTTGCTTGCAAAGTTTCTTTTAAAAAATCAGCTGATAGTCTTATGGGAACTCCTTCGTAGGTAATGATCTGCCTTTCTCTTGCTGCTTTTAAGATTCTCTCCTTATTTTTAATCTTGGGTAATTAATTATGATGTGTCTTGGTATGTTCTTCCTTGGGTCCAATTTCTTTGGGACTCTCTATGCTTCCTGGACTTCCTGGAAGTCTATTTCCTTTGCCAGATTAGGGAAATTCCCTTCATTATTTTTTCAAATAAGTTTTTAATTTCTTGCTGTTCCTCTTCTCTTTCTGGCATCCCTATGATTCTGATGTTGGCCCTTTTGGAGATGTCCCAGAGCCTTCTTAAACTCTCCTCATTTTTTAAAATTCTTATTTCTTCATTTCGTTCTGTTTCAATGTTTATTTTTTCTTCAAGTTACAAATCATTGATTTAAATCCCAGCTTCCTTCCCTTCACTGTTGGTTTCTGTGGATTTTTCTTTATTTTCCTTAGGATAACCTTAATTTCTTCCCTTATGCTTTTGCAGGACTCAGTGAGATCTTTGAGCATTCTGACCACCAGTGTTTTGAACTCTGAATCTGATGGGTTGGCTATTTCCACATCACTTAGTTCTTTTTCTAGGGCTCTGTTCTGTCCCTTCATTTGGGCCATATTTATTTGTCTCCTGATTTTGTCAGCTTCCCTCCATCTGTGTACTAGCTAGAGCTGCTTTGATTCCAATTTAGCACACCTATTAAATCATATAGGGCAGAGCTTTGGGTATTTGCCAAGGTGGAGCAATGTGTGGCTCCATGTGTGGGGAGGGGTTGAAGAGGGGTCAATATTGGCTGACTTCTGTGAGTTTGCCTGGTGTTTGCCCCATTTCCAATTGCTTCACCCACTTACTGTATGTGACTGGCACCCCTTCAGCTGCTGTCCTGGTTGTGGTTCCACGGGTAAGTGGGTTTGCATATGTACCAGAAGTTTCTTCCACTGCCTCAACCCCTGCTGGGTTTATAGCCAGAACTTATGCAGCTTTATATTTCCTGACACTGGAATCCTGGGTTGCAGGGTCTGGCCTGAGGCTGGCCTCACTTGCTCACACGGTTTCCCCCTGATTTTTATCCATCACATATGAATGTGAGGCTGCCTGTTCTGCCTTCCCTCCTCTCCACCCTCAGGATGCTGCCACCACACCGATTTCTATCCTTCCAGACTCCCTGTCTCCATCCCTCCTACCCAACTGGATTAATATAGTTTCTTTAAATGCATGGTTGTCAGACATCTGTACAGTTCTGGGGGTGGGGTTCTGGGTGATTTTCCAGCATTTCTGGGTGTTTTTCATTTTTAAGTTAGTTGTGTTCCTTCTTGCGGTTGTGCAATGAGGCAAGGTATGTCTACCTATATCTCCACCTTGACCAGAAGCTCCAATATATTTGTAATTTTCATGTTAAGAAGAAATATTGTCTGTCAATGTACAAAAAAGATAATGGTCAAGTACCATTGAAAAATACTACAGCTATTTAATTTATTTTAATTCACTTCGTTTTTTATGTTGTTTTTACTTCCAGCAGGAAAGGAGATTTGTGTATCCAAATACCTAGGAACTAATGAACAAGGTACAGACAGATATAGAAAGATAAATAAGCACTCTTGGGACATAAGTTGAGAACACAGCCAAATTTTAGTTGATTAAAAAGTAGTCAGTGTGTCTGTTTCATAATTATAATGAAATAGGCAATATGTATATTAGTTATTTTCCTAGAAAAAATACTGAAACAAAATATAGTATTTATGGAAACCCATGACAACAGAAATGTATGAATATTAATTTTAATTTTTTACTATGTTGCAATTGCTGAACTTACACAAATTCATCTAAATATACCAAAGGATATTAGTATTTCTTTATATTTATGAGAAGGTACATCTAGATAATCTCTAAGTATCCATGGAGTTATTGAATTTTATACTCACTAATTAAGGTAATAAACAAATAGGATCATACATTAAAGGTATTGTGTTTTGAAGCATACTGCTTCTCTTTATTCTCAAAATGGGGTCATTCTTTCCTTCCCTGAATTTATTCAATCTTATCACTGAATTTACTTGTTGAAATAAGAAACAGTGAAAGCATAAAAATCTTACTGAGTTTTAAATCTAAAATGTTTTAGATAACATTCTTATTCAGGAAATGTCAACAATGTATTAAACGTGAGCAGACAAAAAGGTTTGTAACTGAAGACACCCTTTTATACATGAGCCAGAATAAGTTATATATTACCTATAATATCTCCAGGTTGGCAACTTCCCTCAAGCAGCGATCACGTGAGTGTTGCATGAAAAAAGGGCAAAGTATTTGAAGGAATAAAAGTGACAAATGGGAAACCAATGCTTAAGGAAACAAGTCTATTATCCTTTTTATTATTTCTGGATAATGATAATTCTACTAGTCAACCAGAAAAGACAGGAGCTGTCTGCTCTTTAATGTATAAGCATCTTATTACATGAAAATAACATTGTCTAAGTTGAAATCTTTTAACAATATGAACAATAATAAAACAATAAACTAATAATAAAATTAAAGGGAGTTCTCACACTTCCACTTAGGGAAAAAATGTATCAGTTTTGAGTAAATAAAAATAATCACTAAGGTTTAGTTGTCAATGAGTAAAGATTTTAATGTTTGTTTTGTCACTTTTCTGCAAAAGTGAGAGCTCAGTTTTGGGCAATAACAGACTTGATCTTCTATTTTCTACTTCTGGTCCTAAAGAGAGAAGTGTGTTATTCTTCAACTTGTATTCATCTAACAGGAGATTTGGGGGTGGAGATGAATAAAAACATAAATACATGGATAACTCAGAGAAGACGTCTTTTGCTTTTTTTCTATCTTCCTGTAGTTCACAGACAGAGTAGATACCAATGAGGCAACTTCCTTCTCTGGGTGCAGAAAAAACAATACGTCAGCAAGGAAGCATTGACCACAACAATAGGCATAGAAACAGAACTATGCATTTTCCATTCATTTTTTGATTTATTAAAAAAACTTCTGTAATGCTTTGGAAGACAGCATCATTTTTATAGGTTTCAATAAAGTTATACCATAAAGTTTTAATAATGTTTTAAAAATTCCTCTTAAGCCCTGGCTGCTGTGGCTCAGTGGATTGAGTGCTGGCCTTTGAATGAAAGGGTTGCTGGTTAGATTCAAAGTCTAGGTCACATGCCTGGGTTGCAGGCCAGGTCCCTAGTAGTGGGCATGTGAGAGGCAACCGTACATTGATGTTTCTCTCCCTCTGTTTCTCCCTCCCTTCCTCTCTCTAAAAATAAATACATAAAATCTTTTAAAAATTCTTCTTGAAATCCCTTTAAATATTAATAATTGCTAGATATTATGGTATATAAAATCATTAATGATCATTATAAACCTAATGATAAAATAAAGTACTTTCCAAGTCCATGATCCTATGAGCATATCATGTTATTTCACTGGAGTTGAGAAAGGATAAAACAGATCAATTTTAACAGAAAATATTTTTTTAAATATAAAAGGTAATGCAAATATTTATTTGTATTATTTGTTTATTGTTTGTATTACTTTTTCCTCAATCATTCTTTGATAAAAACATAAAGAGGACATCACTGGGAAACAAGTGAAATACTAGTGCAAAGAACCCAGTGACCTGTGATGTCTGCCTGCTCACTTTCCCAGTTAGTAACCAGTTTGATGATAGGTTCTTTCTTTACATAATAATCAAGACTGAATTTTTACATAGGATATCACCAGTCAGAAATTACAATCAGATATGGATATCTTTGGAAAATTCACAGTAATGGCCAATCTGCAAGCTATTAATGTTCGCCACAGCATTGTATTTAACTTTAAGTGGGTAGATGTCTCTCAGAAACTTTATTAGCTATTGGAAACAGTAGAATAATAATAGCACTCTATAATTTTATGGCTTAAAAACAAAGCATGCAACTGTCAGTTCCAGCAAGATTCTTTCCAGAGAGTGGAGAATATAACTGTAGCCTAAGCATTTACGTGCAGTATCTTGTTCTTCTGGTGTCTAGTAATCAGGAGCACAGAGAGACCAAATAAATAGGATAAGTTATTTCCAACCCAGTATCAAAAAGGCAAAGGAGGCATAATTACATTCTTGGAGTCTATATACACAAAAATATTAACAGCTAAGTAGAACCTTAACTCTAAATTTGGCACCAGGGACAAATAACAAAAATATTTATTATCAAATTTACCCTTGAGGATGTAGTTTTTAGGTGGGTGCTAAATAGATGTTGCATTCATTTATTTAAATATTTTTGCATCAGTAGGTCTTCAAACATAATAAATTCTAAAATTGCACAAAATTTAAAAGCTAATTTTTTTACTTCTTTATACTATCTAAATTGGGCAGGGGGAGGTCTTGAGTCAGACAAAAATGTGGACATTCCAAGAGACATTTTAAGGGCCTTAAACATATAAATTATTTATCAAAATCCTTATCAGCTTCCTCAAAAAGCTAAATCATATATTTTTGTAGTTTGCCGATTAAGAAATGGAACTAGCCCAACCCATCCATGCAGAAAACTTAGTTATCAAGGGTTAGTAAGTTAAGTTGTATAGTAGTTTGTTAGATACCTAATAAGATAACACAGCCTGAAAGAACAGGAACTTATTTCCTCACAGTTCTGGAAGCTGAAATCCAAGATGAAGGTGTTAACATATTTGGTTATTCTGAAGCTTGTCTTCTTGGTTTGCAGTTGGCCAGCTTCCTGCTGTGTCCTCACATGGTCTTTGCCCTGTGTGTGCACGTACCTGGTGTCTCCCTATGCATCTTAATCTACTCTTCCTATAGAATCACCAGTCATGTTGGGTTAGAACCCATCCTGACAGCCTCATTTTAACTTAATTACCTTTTAAAGGCCTTACCTCCAAATCAACCATATTATGAGGTAGTGAAACTTTGGACTTCAACCTATAAATGTGTGGAGACACAGTCCAGTCTATGATAGTTTGTAAGAAAGAATGGCCACTTCCATGAAAGAAATGTCAGAGACTATAAAAAGGTTTTTGGTATGCCTCTGATTTATTTCTGTGTTTATTACTCTAAATAATTTTTTTTGCTAATGACTAAACTGAATATCAACCCACCGAAGAAATAAATCTTCTTGGAAAATAAATTTAGGAATTGTGAAAAGCATTATATTGAAAAAACAAAAACTTTAATGTCCTTATTGACTCAACCAAATGGAAACATCTCACAGTCTGGCATAATGTTATATTTTTAAACAGAAATAAAAAGTCAGGACCACATTATGCATTTAAAACTTTGAGAAAAGTCATCATCATACTGTCCATCATCATATATACATCCAATTAAAACTCTCCAAAGTTCTTAAAGATGAACATATTCATTCTGGAATCCTTCTTGTGAAAAGGACTCTCTAGCTTGTGAAACACAGTCATTTTCTTTGCATCTGGCAACATCTCCAGTAAAATATACAGATCCATATGGTCTGGGAATAACTTCTATTATTTTTCTTGTATTTCCAAAATGAAACCAATTTGGAAAGTGATAAATAACATACATTATGAGCAATTTAAGTTATTTTTGTCTTTGTATATATACTACTTTTATTTGGTTTCTTTTTTCCTATTATTTCATCAGATACCACAGGTCAATAAGTTATTCATCTATTTCTAAAATCATGTCATAATTCTTTGTAAAAGCAAAAGAACCCAATGCCTTTCCAAGTATACAAAACCTGTAATTTGAGAAGATACTCATATCCCAAATGGGTTTTGAATAAATGAAATTTTACATTACAAATACATAATGAACATTAACCTTCAAATACCATTATGCTTCTAGATTAAGAAGTATGTTTTCCCAAATTAAAGGAAGAGAAGTTGGTTTGGTTAGGCTTATCTAAAAATCTCTCACAACACATATATTATTAAATACATGTTAGAGAGAGTATGTGAATAATTCTTAGTTGTAGCCTGCCCAGATGGCTGATCCAGTTATTAATCTGATTACCCATATTCAGGTTCTATCTGAAAGTAAATAGAGTCAGTATGAGGCTCTATGATTATATGAGTCTTTCTGATGTGGAACATAGTCTTTGATAATTTCATTAGTAATTCTGTTTTTTTCCCACTTTGATCCTATAGAGCTTGCATTTTATTTTTCATTTTTATTATTATTTCCTTTGTTATGTTTTAAATTAATTTATTGTTGTTCGAGTACAGCTGTTTGCATTTATCCCCTACGACTCCCCCCCACCCCAGCCATCCCCACCTCCCTCCCCTGATTCCACCCCTCCTTGGTTTTGTGCATGTGTCCTTTACCCTTCCTAAAACCCTTCACCCCTTCCCTCCCATTACCCCCTCCTATCTCCTCTCTGGTTACTGTCAGATTGTTCTTAATTTTAGTGTCTCTAGTTATAATTTGCTTGTTTGTTTGTTTTGTTGATTAGGTTCCACTTAAATGTGAGATCAAATGGTATTTGTCCCTCACTGCTTGGCTTACTTCACTTAGCATAATCTTTTTCAGTTCCATCCATGCTGTCACAAAGGGTAGGAGTTTCTCCTTTCTTTCTGCTGTGTAGTATTCCACTGTGTAAATGTACCACAGTTTTTTTATCCACTCATTTACTGATGAGCACTTAAGTTGTTTCCAGCACCTGGCTATTGTAAATTTTGCTGCTATGAACACTGGGGTGAATAGGTTCTTTTGAGTTGGTGTTTCAGGGTATAATCTCAGCAGTGGAACTGCCAGTTCAAAAGGCAGTTCCATGCTTAGTTTCCTGAGGAAATTCCACACTGTTTTCCACAGTGGCTGCAGCAGTCTGCATTCCCACCAACAGGATAGAAATTCTGTTTTAATCTTGAATTGACACTATCCTAATCCTAATCATATTCAATAATAACTTCATTTTCAATATTTTTGCTATGTATATACTAACAGCTTTTGCTGAGAAATAAATCAGATAAACAATCTTTAGTGGCACTTATATAAAACTATCTCTTTTATAATCCTTTTACTTATTTTCATTTGTTTATGATAATATCTACTTCATCATTTTTTTTCCTTTCAAAAATTGAGAACATAGTTTAGGTTTAGGAAAAGAGTGGTGAATACAATCTGTTCCCAATATAAAGGAGGTCAAAATGTTTCCCCACACCAGAATTAAAAAATCTAGTATTACTTAAAATAAGAATTTTCTTTCTCACTCAAAATGAATGTATTGAAACCAAGTCAACCCAGTAACAATTGGACTATATTGCTCTAAACCACAGAACTATGTAAGTCAGGGAACCACAAGCCAGCTTTCCTCTGGCAGGCACGAGATAGCTATCTCAGACTGATCCAATAAAAATGTGTCATCTACTATGCTTTTGAGCAAATAAATATAATGGGAGAGATTACTGTCTTGGGCATTATATAGAGTAACTTAATTTTTTCCACATATCATTTTTTATTTATTTGTAATAAATTACATACAGAAAACAGTACATGTCATAAATTTGCATCTTCATGAGTGCTCATAAAGTGAATTCTATATCATCCTCAGTATAGAAAAAGAATATGTCCAATAGTCATGCTCCTTTATTGCCCTCTTCTAGTCCCTATCCCTCCTCCTGATGTTTACCAGAAGAGAGTGGTTTCGCCTTTTGTTTTTTAAGTCAATTCATACAATATGTAGGAGTTTTCTGTCTGGATTCATTCATATTGGTATGGACAGTTGTAGATTGTATATTTGCATTGTCCTCTAGAATTCCATGGTATGAATACACATTATACTCATGATGGGCATTTGGGATTTGCCAGTTTGTTGCCATCACAAATATTGCCACTGTAAACATTTTAGTATGTTTCTTTGATGCACACATGCATACATATTTATGAGTTTATATCTAAGAGTGGAACTGCTGGAATATGAGACATATTTTATCAGATATCACCAGATTTTTCCAAAGTGGTTCAAAAGAGTTGTTACTAACTAACATTGCAAATGGCAGTGCCAGAACTTCAAGTTTTTTACAATCTTATTAACTTTTGTAATTATTTTATGTATTTTCATATTTGTTTATTGTTGCTTCTTTTATTAAGCCATATGGTAGTGCATGGTAATATGACATGATTCTACTTTACATTTCCTTGATGAGTAAGAATCTATTTTAACTAATACTTCCCCCTTATCCCTTCCTCTTGGCCCTGGCAATTGACCATCTATGAGTTTGACTATTTTAGATTCCTCGTAAGTAACAGCATATAGAATTTGTCTTTCTGTATCAGGTTTATTTCACTTAATGTTAGTTTCTCCAGGTCCACCCATGTTGTCACAAATGGCAGGATTTCTTTTTCTTTTGAAGGCTGAATATTATTCCAGCATATGAATGTAACACAATTTGATGGACAAGTTTAAGACATAGACTGTGGTGATGGTTTCATGAATGTATATTTATCTCCAAATTCATCAAGTTGTATACATTAAACTTTCTTTTATGGTAAGTGATTTTGAGTTTCCAATGAAGTCTTTGCCAACTTTGGAATTAGAAGATGCTTCACATTTCTCTCTTTTAGGGTTTACCTTTCATATTAATGTCTTTATGCTATCTTAAATTACTTTCACATGTGTTTGGGATCCATCTGATTGACTCAATACCATTCATATGAAACACCTTATTATCTACACTTCATTATGTCTTAGATAAAACACAGGCAAATATTTATAAATATTTTGTATGAATTAGTTTTGTCTTCTCTCTCTATTCTATGTCATATATTATTTTTCTATTCATGGCTTAATTATTACAGATATATAATTTTAATATTTAAAAAGTATATACCACAGCTTTGTTTTTCTCTTCATGACTTCTATAACCATTCTTGGCTTTTTGCATTTGCATATAAATTTTAACATCAATCTATTATGTTGCTTTATAAAATACATATTTTAATTTGACTTATTTGATGCCACCTATTAATATTTTCAGTAAATTATGCAAGTACTTAATAAAGTTATTTCTATAGTCTTAAAAAGTTTTTACTCTTTTTATAATACATATAATATAAATACAGTTGTGTGCCACTTAACAGAGATAATGTGTGAGAATTGTATCAATAGGCAGTTTCATAGTTGTGTGACCATCATAGCGTGTACTTGTACAAACCAAGATGGGATAGCCTACTACCATACTTGTATGTGTGATACTGTGATATGACTGGCAGTGCAGTAGGTTTACAGCAGAATCACTACCACAATGTGAATAATGCATTGTGCTACAATGTTAGGATGATTGTGAGGTCCGTAGACAATAGGAATTTTTCTACTCCATTATAATCTATGGGAACATTATCTTATATGTGGTATGCTGTTGACCTAAACATAGTTAAGTAGTACATGATATATAAGCAGTGCATGAAGATATTATATTAATATTTTCAGACTGGAAATATCCCTAATATGAATCATCAGGTGAGTTGGAAAACAAGTAATAGTATAGAAGATCACTCAGCAATGAAAACATTAACTGCTGATGCACATGACATACACAAATCTCAAAATAACTGTGTTGAGTAAAAGAAGTGAAAAATAATGCATACTGAATTACTTCATTTACATATTATAAAACTTGAGAAAATACAAACTAATCTACAGTGAAAGAATGTAGATCATTGTGGCTGCCTGAGGATGCCTGGGTGGCACGGGTAATTTCAAAGAGAGTTACAAAGGGACATGAGAAAACTATTGGGGTGAGGGATATGCTCATTATATAGAATAGAGATATGTATTTCCAGATTTCTGTGATTTCCCATTAAAGTGGATAATACACTTACAGTAAATTAGCAATCTACTTATCAGGGGGCATAGACTAATTAGTCCATTTCATAGCCAAGCATATGGCATAGCTAATGTTGATGCTACTCTGTCAGTGTGGATTAATTGTGATTGGGATGGGACTATCTCTCTAGTCCTTTTATTTGAAACAAATATAAAAATTAATGTTGTATAAATGCTCTGAAAAATAAATACTTGAGGATTTTTTTGTCTAATATTACTAGGCAAATGAAGACTATTATTTTACATTACTTTTCAGACTTATTTTAAAAATTGGTTGTATAGCCCCCTCAGTTATTAAAATGAAATCATAACTGTGTTAACTTTTTGTATTTTCTAATACATCAGTGTGTGATATCATATTTTATATTGACATATATTTACAGTGAAATAATCAAGGTACATGTGTTCCTTGTTTAGTTAAATACCTGAGAAAATTAACTTACTTGCTGATCAGTATTTAATGTATTCTGGCTGAAAGTGTAATTTAGTTTAAATAAAAGATGTTTTGGCACAGACAAACTTTCTTCTTGTTGCCAAATTAAAATAGTTTTTATGTTTCTTTTCAAATAATTATAGAATACTTAGTACTGATATTATTATTAGCATATTTTATATAATAGAAGAATAAAATCCACAGGAAAAAATAAATTTAATTTTTGAAGTCATATCTATAAAATGTTGCATTTAAACTTTGCTCAGAATTAAAGTTTACTTTTTTATTTCAAAAGAGACAAAGTAGTTACTATATGTTGATATTTTCTGCTATGCCACAATATTAACCTATTTTAAATATGTAAAATATCTAATAAATAGCAAATATGTATAGTTTATAACTACTTGAACATTATAACTTGAGTAATATATTATTATAGTTATAATGGTTATTCTCATACCTTTTCCACATTTATTTATTCATGTATTTTATTCATTTTTTCATTGTTGTTCAATTACAGCTGTCCACATTTTCCCCCATCACTCTCCTTTGCACTATGCACTCCTTACCTTCTAATTTCACTCCTCCCTTCCCAATTGTCTTTGTTCATTGGTCTTTTATACAAGTTCCTTGACTTGACCCTTCCCCTACTTTCCCCCATTGTCCAACTATCTAATCCCCTAAGTCAAGGTTAGTTGGTTCTTTATTTCTATGTCTCTGGTTCTATTTTACTCATTTGTCTGCTTTGTTGATTAGGTTATAATTATAGTTGTGATCATATGATATTTATCTTTCACCACGTGGCTTATTTCACTTAGCATAATACTCTCCAGTTCCATCCATGCTGTTGCCAAGAGTAGAGGCTTCTTCTTTCTTTCTGTTGCATAACATTCCATTGTGTAAATATAACACAGTTTTTCAACCCACTCATTTACTGAGGGGCACTTAGGCTGTTTCCAGCACTTGGCTATTGTAAATAACATTGCTATGAACACTGGAGTGCAAAGGTTATTTTGAATGGGTGTTTCAGGATTCTTTAGAGTAAAATCCCAGCAGTGGAATTGCCAGGTAAAAAGGCAGTTCAAGTTTTAGTGTTTTTTTTTTGAGGAAATTCCATATTGTTTTCCACAGTGTCTACACCAGTCTGCATTCCCACCAACAGTGTACGAGGGTTACCTTTTCTCCACAAACTCACCAGCACTTGTTGTTTGTTGATTTGTTTATGATGGCCATTCTGACCAGTGTGAAGTGGTATCTTATTATGGTTTTAATTTGCATCTCTCTGATAGCTAGTGATGCTGAACATCCTTTAATATGCCCCCTCTGTATATCCTCCTTGGAGAAATGTCTGTTCAGGTCCTCTGTTCATTTTTTATTTGGATTGTTTATCTTCCTGGAGTGGAGTCCTGTGAGTTCTTTATATATTTTGGAGATCAAACCCATGTCTGAGATATCATTGGCAAATATGTTTTTCCATATGGTTGGTTCTCTTTTCATTTTACTGCTCTTTTTTTTAATGTACAGAAATATTTTATTTTGATAAGGTCCCATGTGTTTATTCTTTTATTTCCCCTTCTCTAGGGAACATATTGGTAAAAATATTGCTGCATGGAATATGACATTTTCCTGCCTATGTTCTCCTCTAAGACTTATGGTGTCATGACTTACATTTAAGTGTTTTATCCACCTTGAGTTTATTTTTGTGTATGGTGTAAGTTGGTGATCGAGTTTCTTTCTTTTTTTTTTCTTGTATGTAGCTGTCCAAGCCTCTCAACACCATTTGTTGAAGAGGCTATTTTTTACTCTATTTTATCTAACTCCTTTGTTAAATATTAATAGACCATAGAGGCATTGGTTTATTTCTGGACTCTCTGTTCTGTTTGGTCTATGTGTTTGTTCTTATGTCAGTACCAGGTTGTTTTGATTACAATGCCCTTGTAATATAGTTTGATACCAGGTACCGTGATCCCTCCTAGTATGTTCTTCTTTGTCAAAGTTGCTGAGGCTCTTTGGGGTTGTATATGGTTCCATATAAATTTTTGAAATTATTGTTTAATATCTGTGAAATATGTCATTGGTACCTTAATAGGGATTGTGATGAATCTAAAAATTGCTTTGCTTAGTATGGACATTTTGATGATGTTACTTCTTCTTATCTATGAACATGGCATATGCTTCCATCTATTTGTGTCTTCCTTAATTTCTTTCTTCAGTGTTGTATAGTTTTCTGAGTACAGTTCTTTTACCTTCTCAGTTAAATTTATCCCTAGGTAATTTATTTTTCTTGTTGCTATAGCAAAATAATTTTTTTTCTAATTTCTGTTTCTGATATTTCTTTGCTGGTGTACAAGAATGCCTTCAATTTTTTAATATCGACTTTGTATCCCACTGTTTTGCCAAATTAACTTATTAGGTTTGTTGGTGGAGTCTACAGGATTTTGTATGTACACTATGATGTTATCTGCAAACAATGACAGTTATACTTCCTCATTTCTAATTTGAATGTGATTTATTTCTTTTTCTTGTCTGATTGCTGTGACTACATACTAGATTGAATGAAAGTGGTAGAAACAGACACCTTTGTCATGTTCCCGATATTAGTGGGGAAGCTTTTTGTTTTTGCCCATTGAGTATGATATTGGCTTTAGGTATCTCATATATGGCCTTTATTATGTTGAAGAATCCTCTCCCTGCTCCAACTTTGCTAAGAGTTTGTATCATAAATGAGTGATGTACATTATCAAATGTTTTTTCTGCATCTATTGATATGATTGTGTGAGTTTGTATTTCCTTTTGTTTAGGTGGTGTAATTATGTTTATTGATTTGGTAATATTGCACCACCCTTGCATCCCTGGGATGATTCCCCTTGATCATGGTGTATGGTCTTTATAATGTATTGCTGGAAGAGGCTTGCTAATATTTTGTTGAGGATTTTAATGTCTATGTTCATAAGCGATGTTGGCCTGTAGTTTTCTTTTCTTGTTCTGTTTTTATGTGGTTTTGGGATTAGGATGTGGGCCTCATAAAAAGAGTTTGGGAGCCTTCTCTCTTCTTGGATTTTTTTGAATAGTCTGTGAAGAATAGAGATTAGAGCTTCCTTAAATATTTTGTAAAAATTCTCTGGTGAAACTGTCCAATCTGGGGGTTTTGTGTGATGGGAGATTTCTTAAATTATTATTGCTTCCATTTCACTAGTTGTTATTGGCTTGTTCAGGCTTTCTCCTTCTTTATTCACTTTTGGAAGACTATATGTTTCTAAAAATTTATCTATTTCACCAGGTTTTCTCATTTTTTGGCATGTAGTTCATAGTAACATCTTGCAATCCTTTATATTTCTGTGGTATCAGTTGTAATCTCTCTTCTTTCATTTCTGATTTTATTTATTTGGTTCTTCTCTCTTTTTTTCTTGATGATCTGGTTAAAGGCTAGTTGATTTTGTTTATCTTTTCAAAGAACCAGCTCCTTTGAATAATTCTTTTAATCTCCATATCATTTAATTCTGCACTGATCTTGATCATTCACTCCCTCTACTCACTCTGGGCTGTGTTTATTTTTGTGCTTTCAGTTTCTGTAGATGTAGGGTTGTTGTTTATTTGAAATGTTTTTATACATTCTAGGTAGGCCTGTATTGCTATGAATTTTCCTCTCAGGACTGACTTTGCTGTGTCCCATAGGTTTTGGACTACTGTGTGTTCATTTTCATATCTTTCCAGGAACTTTTTGATTTCTTCCTTCATCTCTTCTTTAATCCATTCATTGTTTAATAGCATGCTCTTCAGTCTCCATGAATTGGAATGTTTTTGAGTTTTTTCTTGAGATTGGTTTCTAATTTTAAGCCCTAGTGGTCCAAGAAAATGTTTGATATGATTTCAATTTTCTTGAATTTGTGGAGCCTTATTTTGTGTCCTATCATGTGCTCTATCTTTGAAAATGTTCTGTGTTTATTAGAAAATAATGCCATAAAATGCCAAAGATGCTTCTTTGAGCATCTTTATAATCATTTTTTCCATATCTGATAGGTTGCTTGTCTCTATTAACGATTCTTGCATGGAGTTCTTCCATTCCTTTCAATTAGAGGTTCTTTCTTTGTCTCCCCATTTTACATTTCACTTTTTGTTTGCTTCTACATCTCAGGGTTCTCTGCTTTGCCTGCCTGTCTTTGTGGGGTGGACTTCTGTGGAGTTATGTGGGACTCAGTGGTGCAGTTTCTTTGATCTCTTTGTATGTATGTTCTGTGGAGACCTTACTTATGTTTGTGTGGGTTCTCTCGTTGTACTTAGGTTTCTTTTTGGTGGCTTGTTTGTTGGTGGTTTCTTTTTTATTATTTATTATTATTTTTATTGTTATTCGAGTACAGTTTTCTTTCTTTTACTCCCGTCCCAGTCCATCCCCCTGTGCTCCCCACCTCCCTCCAATTTCCACCCCCCTTAGTTTTTGTCCATGTGTCCTTTATACTTGTTCCTATAATCCCTTCCCTTTTCCACCCTGAAATTCCCTCCCCTCTCCATTATGGTTACTGTCATCCCATTTTCTATTTAAATGTCTTTGGTTATATTTTGCTTGCTTGTTTGTTTTGTTGTTGGTGGTGGTTTCTTTCCTAAGTAGGCTTACTGGTAGTCCTAACTCCCACCTTGTCTTGCATGCTATTATACAGGTTTCAGTTAACAAAGTAGTATTATAAGACAACTAAAACTATGCCAGCAAAACCTTCCCCCCACCCCCACATCAACAGTTTTTTTTTCTTTTTTTAAGATTTTATTTATTTATCTTTAGAGGGGAAGGGAAGGAGAGAGGGAGAGAAATATCAATGTATAGTTGCCTGTCATGCATCCCCTGCTGGGAACTGGCCTGCAACCCAGGCATGTGTCCTGACTGGGAATCGAACCGCAGTTATTTGGCTTGCAGGCCTATGCTCAATCCACTGAGCTACAGCAGCCAGGGCGACACATCAGCAGTTTTTACCACAATTGAACTAAGATTCATAAAGGTGAACAGAGATTGTGGATATTATAATATATGACACAGGGACTATGGGATGACTAAAACAGGGGAAAATGTTGTTATATGGAAAGAGGGAGGAGAATTGATAAGAATTGGGATAGCGCTAAGGCAAAGAAAGATAGAGAGAAAATTTTCAACTAAGTAAAACACAAAAGGGCAATGGGAACAATGGGGTAAGAAGACAGAAGAGTATACTATGAGGTTTACAGTAAACTTGAAAAGGTCTGGACCAATGGGAACAAAATTGCAGAAGAACCACAGCAGATTTGGTAGCATGACAGATAACTGAAGTTTAATAAAGGTGGAATGGAATTGAGAATATTGTACAAAAGCAAAAAGTAAATGTGAGATATCTACCATAAAGAGAAACAATTTTCATAGGATGCAGGAAGCAAACTAGTGGGTATATGGAGTAAAGCCCAGCCTGACATAAGAAGAAAGAAAAAAGAAAGAAATGAAATGAAATTCCTCCCTCAACTGATCAGAGGCAGGCAGAAGGCAAAATGGTGTAAGCAGCAGGAAATACATTCTATGAGATTTAAAGTACAAATAGTGAACAAATGGGACTTCTGTTAGAAAAGTACAGCAATAACTGTGATATTTCACCCAGTTATTCACTGTTCATAAAAGGTGGAAAAGAAATAAGACTCTTATGAGAAGGGAAAATTAATGTGAGCTGACTTAAAAAATAAGAGCACTTATGCAAGGTTAGATGGAGGAGAAATAGTGAGTGTAAGGGATAGGAACATGGTGCAGTGTGAGAGAAAATAAAGCTTACAATTGTAATAAAGTTCAGGAAGATGGAGAAATGAATTAAGACCAGGGAAGGGTGCTGTGTAGGATTTCGAGTAATAATAACATGATTAAATAAATAAATAATTAAATAAACACACACTCTCTCTCTCTCTCTCTCTCTCTCTCTCTCTCTCTCTCTCTCTCTCTCTCTTTGAATAAAATAAAAAGTAGGAGACCAAGAGTAGTGTTATTTGGAATATGAGTGAAGTGAAAGAAGAAAAATTAAAATGTAATATGAAGGAAAAAAAAACATGGAAATAAGAGAAATAAAAAAACATTTAAGTTCTAATTAAGAGCAAGGTGAAATTTGTCTCCATGGTTGGTGTTCACCCTTTAACTTCTTTCTGGATCTGTCTCTGGTTATCTCTCAACTCCAGGTCTTACTATGTTACTGTTGAAAGAAAAAAACAAACTGGCTTTTTGTTAAGCCTGCTTGTCCTCTTTTTCAGGGTTTCCCAGTTTCTGCACATGGTGGGGGGTTGGGCTATGAAATTTTTCCCTCTCCTGGTTCCGCAAGCATGGGTGCTTAGTCTGGGTTTTCATAATAATAGGTGCCCAGTTTCTAGTCCATGCCCTCAGAGTACTGCGAGGCCCTCACTCTCTACTCTGCACAGTTGTGCCACATTGGCACCAATAAACCACTTTGCTTTGTACATCTTTGATCAATCTGTGGGATGTACTGACTGGGAGCAAATCACACCCACAATTTTTCCCTATTTGCCCAGCAGCTGCACAGGCGAGCTTCTTGCCCAGTGTGCCTCAGTACCCCTTTTGAAAAACGTTCCTGTTGGTGCCACTGCTGCTCAGATCCATTGCCTGGCTTTCCACACTTTCCACGCATTCTAACTCTCTGGCAAGTCCAGAGTCTATCTGGGTCAAGGCCAGTCACAGCCCACTCTTTTCCTAGTTCCAGGTGCTGCTAGGATCCTCCTCACTGTCTGGCACTGTTCTGGCCAGCGACTGCCACCCCAGCCTTGGTGTGCCATGGCTATGTGCACTTGTTGCCTTTTCTCCCCTCCCCCTGCCCCTGTGACTTTCTGCATTCAGGTCTGTCCTGGCACCAGGTTTGGGATTTCCCCACACTGGGAGAGGAGGGTGCTGTTAGGTTGCAGTCATTGACCCGGCTCTCCTCCAATGTCCCTGCAGTAGCCATGGTTTCTTGAGCCAGGCCTTGAGGCCTTCCCCATTGGCTTATAAAACCTCCTTACCACCCCTTTTGAAGCATCCTCTGCATTCCTTGGCTTCCAAACTTCATATCAGCTAAGATTCTCTTGGCCGTTCATGTGATTTTCTGGAAGATGGACTAAATGTCCCAGTTGAGTGCATGAGCAAGCGGGCTCAGCTCCCCTACTTCACTACTATCTTCCTGACAGTCTATTCATGTGTTTTCATTTGATTAGTATTGTATGTGTTTGATTTTATTTTCCCCCTCAAATTCTAAAGTACATCAACAGATATATCAAACTTCCAGTTATTTCCCCAAATAAATATTTTAGAAAATGTATGACATCACTATATTTGTTATAATTTTGTCATTTACTATATTAGATATCTTTCCAGAATACATGAGATCTAGATGTTTCTTTTTTAAGCAAATATTCATTTAGATGGCTTTGCTTTTATAAGAAGCAGCATTAAAACAAACATTTATTACACTTAATTATTCATACTAGGTTTTCTATAGGATTGATTTCATAACCAAGAGACATAGGTCAGAGAATACACATAGTTAACAATTAATCAAATTGATTAAATTTGAGAATCAACCATGTGCTAGCTAGTTCTAGTCACTATTTGAGGTGCTACAAGGATACAGTAGAAGACATTATAGATCTATTTGTTTTATGATGAAACTATATTGTAGGTAGATATTATTATGGTTCTCCTTAAATTTAAAAAAATGAACAGTCTCACCAATGGTTGATGATAATGTTAAACTCTTTATACCATGGCCAGAGTTACTGGTAATCATTTTTATTGCTTGTAATCTTGCAAATCTGATAGGAAAATAGAAAATCACCATTACTATTTTATATTCATTTCTCTCAATCATAAATGAGATTTGATATAGTTTTATATATTAATTGACTAGTTGTATTTCCTCTAAATTTTTGTTCAATGGTATGATAAATTTTAATATCAGTTTTGTCCTGATTCATAGCAACTCAATTATATTTTTATGTTTCAATTAAATATTTTAATGTTAATTATAATATTACCATATGAAACTTTTCAAATTGTTTATCTAGACTATTTCTGGCCTTTTCACTCTTTTCTTATGGTGTCTTCTCTCATAAGATATTTTCATTCAGTTGATTTTGGTCTCAGAATTATTATTTTTTTTAAATCACTATGTTTGATTTTGTTGAAGATCCTATTTGAAAATCTCTGATTTATATAATTCTGTGTCTGCCTTTTAATTTATTCTAAACACAAATAAACATCTAAATGACATTTTTTTCCCAGTGGAACGAAAACTCTTGTAATTACCTCTTAGTGTTTTATAATAGATAATGTATAAATACATTTTATCACTAAAATTTCTAAGACAACTCTACAGAGGGTAGTTCATATTTTCTTGATTAGGTTCCTG
>PVKM010027144.1:0-18935 GCA_004027735.1 Carollia perspicillata | reverse complement strand
ATTTCACCCTTTGATTCCCAGACTTTAAACCTTGGCTATGGAAGAAACTCCACAATATATTGGTCACTGATTTAGAGATTTGTAGAGGACACAATGAGGCCCAGAACTGACCTCACAAATATAAAAACGTGTTAGTGAGAGGTGCTGCCACCTACGCAGTAGGTGTTGCTGAAAGGTGTTGCCATTTCTGTGAGAGTCTTAAAAAGGCCATAATTCTGTTTTTTTGAGTAGATGTAATGTAGCATGTTTCTGCAAGTCAAAACAATACAAAAAAAGTTATACTCAAAGACACCCTTTTTTCTAACACGTCCTTTCTGCCCCATCACCCTTCCTCAATCTATTGAAGTAATAAATTCCATTGTTTACTAATATACTTTATGCATTTCTTTATAAAAATTAAGTAGATACATGTATTTATTTTCTTTTATTAAAAGTGTAGAACATTAGATCTCTGCTTTGCACTTTGTCTTTGGCACACAATTTATACTGGAAATCACTCCATAAGAGTTTATAGACATTTGCCTCTTCTTTCCTTTTTTCCATTTTTTTTAAATAACAGCATAGTATGATCTTGTGTGTGAGTGCCATTGTTTATTTAAGAAATTTCCTAAGCTTGAAATTCAGGTACCTTCCAATATTTTATGATTATAAAAACATATTGCAATGAATAACCTTCATGAATATGATTTTTAATGTAGTTGGAGGCATTTTCAGTGTCAGTTCCTAGAAGTAAGATTCCTGGATGGAAGGGCAAATGCATACGCTTTTCTTAGATATTGCCAAATTCCCTTCCACTGGGGTTGAATCACTTAGCACTTTCTGAATTCTGGTGATGGATGGGTGGTGGAGGCTGTTTACACACAGTGTTGCCAAAATGCATATTATTGAGCTTTAGATTATTTGTCAGTTTCATAGGTGAGAAATTGTAACTCTGTAATTTTGTTTTCTATTTTTCGTATTATGAATAAATTTGAACATCTTTTTTATGTTTAATCTTGAATGTTTAAAGTGTATGCTAAGTAATGTTGTTATAGAATGGACCCTGTTGGGGGCAAGATACTGTTACTGAAACAAGCCCCCTCCCCTGGGGTCTTTTGCTTGCCTTCCCTGCTGCCCTTAGGAATTGTGGCTCCCAATGTCAGAGTTTGGTAAAAAGGAAAGGAACGATTTATCAAAAGTTATACAGGTTTAGAGTAATACCAGAATGTCACCGTTAAAATCCCAAAATCCCTTAAAACACCCACAAGCACGCGTACACACACACAGGCCAGCCTTCCCCCCTTTGCCCAGTCAGGCCGGTCAAGGGTACCATGTCTCAAGAAAAGGAATACAAGTCTCTAGCTTGGCTAGACTCCCAGTTCCTCCCAGTAATCCCTGCTTGGCTGGCAGGTCTCCAACAGTCCCCAACACCAGCAGCAGTGTTACTACCACCTCGATCTCTAGTTCTTAATCCAAAACCACGTGACACCTCCTCATGGCCCACCAGCAACTATTCTTTCATCCCTTTCCTTCCTGCACCATCTTGCATTGTCCTCTCTCATTGTCCTGCATTGTCTTTTGTGCATTCTTTCAAACCAGTAAGAGAGAGTTCTGCATGGATGCTACATCTTGCTTTTTCTGCTCCCAAAACCACGTGGTCATGCTCCCAGCATGGCTGCAGCGCATGGGTTTAAATCCCTGCAGGATCTTCCTCTGCCACCCCATTTGCAACTCCTCCCACAGCTGGCTACACCTGCCAGCAGTCCTGAATTTTCGGCCTTTCTTGGTTGCCATTGTAAGTCTGGGCATGTGTGGCCCTGTGGTGTGGAGTGAACCATCTTCAACCTCTCAAGCAGGCTTTGCAACCAGAGGAACTGCCTCCCAGTTACATCATGGATCAAAGTCACTCCCATCTCCCTGGCCTGATTTGTTGATATGCAAAATAACCATTTTTGTATATTAGGTATGAAACTATCCTGCTGTTATTGATGTGCAAAGTAACTCTCAGTAGTCCTGCTCCATGGCTCCCATTTCCAGTGGTGGCCCGCCTTGTGGTGGGGAGAGTATCTTATATTTTCTTGGACACCCTGAGTTCTGGGTTCCATTACAAATCCTTCTTGTGGGAGGCATTGGCTGTACTCCCTTACAATGTAAGTGTGTGTGTTTTGTGCGTGTATAAATTGTTTGTGTATTTTATTCATTTTTTAATACAGCATTCTCGGGATTTTTGTCCCATTGTTAAACATTCTTTCTATATTAAGGCTATTATCTCTTTACCTATGATATACGTGACAAATATGTCTTCCACTTTGTCATGTGATTTTTCTTATTTTTATTGTGGTAAAATAGTATATTTTTGTCGTGGTTTTTAAAAATCTTGTGAAATCTTTTGATATATCCAGAGCTTTAGTCATAGTTAAAAAACCTTTCCATACATGCAGCTTAAATATGAATTCATCTCATTCTTCTTTTAATACTTAAATATATTTTTCATATGTAGATGCCTGATCTATTTGGAGTTTATTTTTGTGCATATTGTGATGAATTGATCTAATTTTATCTTTTTTCAAAATAGCCAAACAGTTAAACCAATATTTTATGTTAAAAAATATTCCCTCTAGTCTAGATTCCACTTTTTACATGTGCTGGATTTCTCTGAGTGGTTTTGCCTATTGTTGGACTTTCTAATCTCTTTCACTAGTTGACCTGCCTTTTCGTGTGCCAGTGCATGCTCTTCAAAATATAGCAGTTTTATCATTTGTTTTCTTTTCTTTTAGAACTAATCCTTACCTCTCCTCTATAGTTTTTCTTTTCCAGTGTTTCCATAGCTACTATTGTGTGTCAACTGTTCTACTTCCACAGAAAATGCTCCTTGATATTTTTATTGCAATAGTTTCACGTTTATAAATTAACATAGGGAAACCTAAAATCTATTATTTCCCACTGCATTTTCAAATTGAATTTATTGGTGTGGTACTGGTTAATAAAGCTGTGCAGGTTTCAGGTACACAATTCTGTAATACATCCTGTGTATACTGTACTGTGAGCTCACCATACCAGCTCAACGGGAGCCCTGAAGATTTTGATGATATTGCAATGTCCCAACCTTGAAACACAAGGAATGTTTTTGCACTTATTTAAATCTACTTTTCTGTCTTTTAGTACTGTTTTAAAGTTTTTACTAATAAAATTTGTTAATTTTTGATTAATTTATTCTGGACTATTATTTTTTTGGCTATTTTAACTATACCTTTTAACAGAACAAATTATGGCTATCTACCCATCATTAGAATATGAAGAGATCAGATATATTACCACATATATATGTATATATATCATATGATATGTATAATATCATATGATATACATGATATCATATGATCATATGATATCATATGATATATATAAAGTGATCAGGAAAAAGTCTCCCCCATTTTTTAAAGATTTTATTTATTTATTGTTAGAGAGAGGGGAAGGGAAGGAGAAAGAAAGGGAGAGAAACATCAGTGTGTGGTTGTCTCTTTTGTGCTCCCTTCTGGGGACCAGGTCCACAACCCAGGCATGTGCCCTGACTGGGAATTGAACCAGCCACCCTTTGTTTCACAGGCTGGCACTTAATCCACTGAGCCACACCAACCAGGGTGCCTTTTATAGTTCTTAATCCAAATAACTCTTCTTGTAAATAGGAATATATTGATATCAAACTAGTTTCAGTATGGAAAAAATAAAGGTACATTTCTACTGCATAGGATACATGTTTTCTCAAAAACATATTAATGAATTAGAATGTCTGGTAATGCAGAGCATGATTAGTACCATCTGCATCTGTACCTCATTGTCCTCCTGGTCCTCCTATGTAAAGTGGATGCACTAATATATTTTCAGGACGTTTCAAGAGTTAGGTTACTCTAAGCCAAGGACTAAATTATGGAAGGCACATTGTAAACGTGACTTTGATTACATGGGTGTATAAGATTGATAGAAGAGAGAAAATTACTTTCTAGCAAACACCAATTTTACCTATGTGTAAGAAAACACCATGCCTCCTTTAGGAAAGGGATACTTGTAGAGATATTGTAAGATCCATATGCTGTGGGTTTTTTTTTTTTTTTGTTAGTTTGTTTTTGTTTTTCTCCTGGCATCTGTTCTTTATGGTGCAGACAATGTAGCAAAGGCAAAGAATCTGACCTAGAGTGTGGTAGCTTGTATACCTATTCTCTGGCAAAGAGACTCTCTCTGAGAAAGCCATGATTTTGAGGTAACTCAGACAGCCTTAAAATTGCCCTCAGCTTCACTACATTTTAGACAGGTTCCTTTCTGACTATAAGCTCCTGACCGCCCTTTGATTCAAACTTCTATTTCAGAAAGCCCACAATTGCAAATTCTCAGAGCTTTTGAGGTGTAAATCTTCTACCAACCTTCCGACAGTTTTATTGTAATACCCAGAGCTGTCTTTTTCAAGGACCTGGGAACCCTCCCTTTGAAATGCAATCATCAAGAAAGATATTTACGTGTTTGTGGGAGGATAAGAGCTTAACTTTGATAAGGGCCAATTAGCAAACACAGATGGCCTAATCACATTGACCAAACCCTCCCTTAATGTCCTCCATCAATTTCCCTCCAGCTCACAATCCTTAGGAACTCTTCTGCCTTTTGTTTCAAGGGAGTCGAGTTCAATCTCTGTCTCCTATTGCAATAGTTTTGAATCAAGTTTTCATTGACTATTTAACTTTATCCAATGAATTTTTCTTTGATGGAAGTCTTTAAAAATTATCTTGAGATGTGAATTTACAATTAACTTTATTGATGGTAGGCTCAGGTGTGTGATCCCCTCTGAGAACAATTAGGCATTTATAAATGGGCCTCTGCCACAGCCTAAGTACATGGGCTTGGAGAAAGCATGCGCTCTAAATGAATATGACGTCCATACTCATAAACAAAACAGCCACTCTCTATTTGTGCATTTTTTATTTTCTGTGACAAATGAGAAGAGTTTGACAAAAGTATTGAATCATACTTGGTAGGACTCTATTTTTCATTCATAGCTTCATTTCTTCACAATTTATTGTAATTTGTTTTGAAATTGTCATCCTAAATGTAAGCTTCTTGGGGTTGTACTAACACATTTCTGTGCCTAAGAAATAGCTCTGTAGCTATACATCAATATACATTTTCTTTTTGTATTTTTTTCCTTGGAGTTTCTTCTTAAATAGACAAACAATGTCTATTTAATCTGGCCAATTTTCATATTTATTACAAATGATTTTACTTTTGCTGTCAGTGCCTAGTTTTACTTTCTTTTTAAGATTTTATTTATTTATTTTTAGAGAGAAGAGAAAAGAGGGAGAAAGAGGGAGAGAAACATCAATGTGTGGTTGCCTCTCGTGCACCCCGCACTGGGAACCTGGCCTGCAACCCAGGTATGTGCCCTTGATTGGGAATTGAACTGGCAACCCTTTGGTTCACAGGCTGGTGCTCAATCCACTGAACCACACCAGGCAGGGCAATGCCTAGTTTTTCATATGCTTATAGTTTTCAATGATTTCAGGTATTAGAGATAGTATCAGGGTGCTTAAAACACAAGTTCTGACCTGAAATGCTATAAAATCTAATAGGGAGAGAGATAATAAACAGACAACAATAACGCATTACACTAGGTTTACTGTAATTATTTCATACTGACTGGAGAAAAGCGTGCAATGAAGAAAGAATTCCAAATCAGCTTTGACATTGATAATGAGAAAAGTGGATCCATGTGGTTTTGTGAGAGGAAATGTGTCTCTAATAGATCTCATATGACATGAATATGAGCAATGAGGGTCTTGGCAGATGCATTGGAGAGGGCTGGAAAGGTAAGTGAGAAGCATCGTGTTAGGGTGCACAAACTGTGGGATGTGAAAGCGCTATTGAGGCATTCTTTAGTTGTACACTGCTGACACTCCAATCTGAAATTTAGAAGAAAAGTTGGTTTAGTATGAAAAGTGGCTTGGAAGTTATATTATAATTTTTCAAAAATTCTCAATTTACCTCTTTTATAATCATAAATAATTTAATCACTGACAAATTCATTACTGTGGCTACAAAACAATAACATAACCACTAGAAAATGAATATATTTGACTAAATGATTATCTTGTTTTTATGAATATATGATTGTATTGTTATTTATATGTAATATTCTAAAAAATTATAAAGATCTTCTAGCCAATTCATTTTGAATAGTTTATTTTTGTTGTATTTTTCCATTACTCTATTCCCCTGTACCATCTTCTACCTCCACCCCGCTTTCCCTGTGATTTTTAAATGAAGTATTAAGAGATAAATATGTCATGACATGCCCAATGTTGCCAAGTGTTTTCCAGTAACAATGCACTATATTTGCTTTTCTAGGATGAGTTTACCCTCAAGTTGAAAGTCAAGCCCATTTTTAAACGGGAAAAGTCAGCATTTGTGCTGCCTGACACTACCAGCACCAATAAGCAGAGACAGGGATTGAATCTTTCGGGGCACTTTATTCGGATGGCCAGAGATCTGAGAAGATGGCGGGTATGTACCCTAACAGTCCTTCTTACATTTCCTTTCAAGGCAGCGTTTTTTATAAGGGGGCGAAGTGTAGTTAAGGGGTTTGGAATTCAGTAAGAGGTTAATTGGATAAAAGCTGTAGTCCAGGCAATATCCCTAACGTCCTTTCATCCACTGACCGGTGATTTTCTATCTGTGTCCTGTGTCCTTTGTCCTGAGTGATTTTCTTTATCTGTGTCCTTGGCAGTGGACTGCCTCTCCCTGGAACACAATGGCTTGAAAACAACCCTGATTGCTTGGGGTCTCTTCTGGATCATACAGATCTAATCGCCTGTGGTCTGCTGGAGTCAGGTGGGTCATACCTCCAGTTGCTAAAGCAATAGTTTTTTACATGCATTAACTAGGAGGCTTATTATCTATTATCTAAAACCAAAATTTTCCCACTCTTGAGTTCCCCCATCAGTTTCCCCTCACAATTCTAGTTCCAAGTAGGACACTATTTTCTTAGTGAAAATTGAAAAAGGATTTTTTTTCACAGTATAGGACAAAGAAAGTGAAGATCAGTGAGAAAATAAATACATAACCAAGCCCAGAGCTTGGGCTAATCATGGGTGGCCTGTGCATGACAATAGGCCCCCCTGTATAGTTTCAGCAACCTTGGCATGGTGGGGACTAAGGAAGGCCCGGGCGGGGCGCTTTGGGCTTTTCAGCCCTTAGACTATTAGATCAAGCATTAGCCTCTTTCTTTTCTAATCTTCCCAAATGACATCTGTCTTACATTATATACTACATCTTGGTTGCATACCTTTCAAATAGTGAAATGTTGACCCTTGTAGCAATCTTCTCACACAGTTGGGGCAACACTTTTGTTGCGCTAGGAAATGAATCTTTAACACATGTGAAAAAGAGATGTTACTGAGCTGCGGATCTGAGACTAAAAGCCATATATAAATTTCAGCTCAGCGCTTTAAGCTACTGTCACATTGTATTTATTACCACTTCCTTAAAAAAATTAGCTCTGACTATATACAAAATTTAGATGCTATAACATTTCTGATTGTCTTTTACTGCATTAAAAGTACATCTATCCAGTACTGGAGTTTATGGTTAGAAATAAGCTCACAATGTATTTGAGTGCTGGATATTTCATATCTGCTTAGATCTATACCTCCCCCTCTTTCCACGCTCCTTTGTGGTCAGTGAAGCTGATCCACATGGTTTGCTTAGGGGTGCCCTTGTCCTCTGGCTTCCTATTGGCATTCATCAATGGAAGACACTAGCCTAAAATCAGAAGACAGGAGAAGAAAGAAGTCTGGACCTATATTGTCCTGGAACTCTTTCTGCTGTGTCAGCAGGAGTTCACTGCAGCCCTCTGGGTGGCCTCTCTGGGTCCTGGAAACTACTCTGCCCTTTCAGCACTAGGGGGAGTTGGGTTCCCTGATGTTGCTGGTCTGTATGTATTACAACTCTCCTTATTCATTTTCCTAAACTCTGGTCTTTATAGAAGTTTTTTTGTCATTGTATTGGAGGAACATATAAGAATCGTTGTATTAGTGTCAAGAATGTGTTAATAGGAGGCAGCATAGGTTGTTCTTAAGAAAACAGCCCTTAGAAATAGCACCTCATTTCCAGCCTAGCTGTTCACTCCCTGCTGGGTGTGACACTGAGCTCATTTCTTAACATCTTTGCTTTTCAGTTTGCTTATTCACACACAGTACACACATGACTACAGTACCGAGCAGTATATAGAATATATTGAGAGCATATATGCGAGCCACATGTAACTTAAAACAAGTAAATACATTTCAAAAATGTATTAACTTGTTATATTCAAAATACTGTTATTTCAACATATAATTAGTATAAAAAGTAACTGAGGTATTTTACATATTTTTATGTACAAAAACGAGCCCCAAAATCTAGCGTGTATTTTACATTTATGGTCCATCTCTGTTTGGACTAGCCACATTTCAGAAGTTCAAGGGCCACCCCTGGCTGTTGCCTGCCTTACTAAACAACACTGCTATAGTAGTTCTTCTGACCTCACCTACTTAAATAACTTACTTGGCCCGCTCTCTCTACTCCTTTGTAATAAAATGTGCTTGTGGGGCAATAAATGCCCAGCACTCGCAGGCCATGCCCTCATACCTCCGAGAACATCTGCTTCTACCAGTTGAATCATATGTTCATTAAGACATGCTCGTATTCTTTTCCAGAACTGTTTATATCCATTATCTTGTTTCATTATAAGAATATTATTTATTGAGCTATTTATAATCCTATGAAATATCAATGTAATAATAAAGTTGGTTTGTATGAAAATTAGGTTAAATGCTTAGAAAAGAATTAATAAAGTTATGCCAGTATCTTTCTTTTTGAATTGTATTTGTAGAGGCAACTGAAAGACCAAGGGAAAATGGTTAAAAGCCTGAGGGGTTTTGCATTCAGACCACTTTGAGAGTGTTGTTGAATTTCTGCCCTCCACAAAGAAAATGAACCTGGATGTCATAAAAGATCTTAACAGTGTTCTTAATGGAAAACGAACAAATAAATAAAATGCAAAACTCCAATATAGGGCTATGTAATAAGAGAGAAATTGTATGATATACTCACATCTGTTGAAATATATTTTACTTTTATATGTATGAAAGATACAATCTAATTCTTAAATTCGGTTGGCATAATTTTAATGATTCTTCATTATAGCCAATATTTCTGATCAACTAGCCACAGTCTGACCCCTGCAAGACCCCAGAGGGCGGGGGCGCTTGCGTTTTGTTTGCCACCGTATTCTCACTGCTAGAAAGGTGTTTGGCTCGAAGCAGACGCTCAACAAATGCTTGTTGATGGATTGACTCCGTCTCTCCATATGGAACCTCCCACCATGCAAGCTTTTGGTGTTTCAGTTTGTCGTTTGCTGTCACATTTTTAAAAACATGATGTTCTTTTATTTACAAGACATAATTTTATGGCCTTTTATCCTAAGCAAAACAGTATTCCATTCATCCAGCAGAAGAAAACTCATACAAAATTTAACAGTAAACTTAGATTTGATTCTATTAAAACAATGCTTTCCTGGGGAAAATGGAAGCAAGAAAATAAAGTCTGTTATGCTAAGGAGGTCAAAAAAGCTTGATTTTCATATGCATCTGGGGAGCTATGAATAAATATCTAATGAGCCTCATCTGGATTCACAATCTGCTCATCAAAACACCTGAATTTATTTTCTTCCTAAGCATCCCCATTAACAGACGTTGACCATAGTTATACAAGTAAACCAATTTGGGAAACTCCCTGAAATTAAGCACGCAGATGGTATGTAGATACTTGTCCACGTTTCTCCCTGTAGCCTGAACTCCTGGGGAAGATTTAGGCACACGTAGCTAAGGAGGTTAAAAATATTTGTTAGCACTAGAATCTTCTTGAAGGATTTGCCAATACAGTAAGTCCTTAGCGCTTGGATAGGTTTATGAAAACTTCAACTTTAAGCCAAATGACAAAGAAGGAAATCACCTTTGCCACAGGCTAATTGGTATAAACAAGAGTTAAATTCATTTGGCATATGTCTGGTCACAAAAATATTGCCAAATTTCTAAATAAAGACTGAAAATACTTCTAATATTACACATGGAAGTAAACTTAAGAATGACTAATAAAAACTAGTAAGATTATTATTTTCCAAACTATTTATTACAGTTCAGGGTTGAGAGTGGTAGGGGCCAATCCCAGCAGCTCAGAATGCACGTGGGGACCCACACTGGACAGGATGACCCTCCATTGGAGGGCCCATTCACACACACACACGCATACTCACTCAAACTGGGACAATTAAGACACATCAGCTAACCTAATGTGCACATCTTTAGGGTGTGGGGGGAAACTGGAGTACTGGAGAAGACCCATGCAAACGTGGGGAGGACATGCAAACTTCCCTGTCGTACACAGTGGCTCCGGCCAGAAAACAATTTTTTTCATCTACTGTATAATAAAGCAGTGTTGAATAAAATGATATTTTGCAAGGACCTGCTGTGTACTTATATTTTTATAGTTCCCATACTTATCATGTTAATATAAACTTTTTATTGAAGTATTACATAAATTAAAATGCATACATCTTAAGTGTGCCACTTGATGAATTTTCACAAAGTGAGCAAACTGTGACCAGCGCCCAGATGGAGATACAGCATGTTACCTGTAGCCTGGAGGCCCCTCTCATGTCTTCTTCCAGTCACCACCCTGCCTTATAGTATTTAATATCCTGATATGATCACTGTAGATTATTTGTAAATATATGTGAACTTTATATAAATGGAATAATTCAGCATGTCTACTATTGTGTTTGGCTTCTTTCATTTAATAAATGTTTTTATTGGTACAGGGTTTCAGTGATCAAATGAATATCATAGAGATGAAATGTACAGCATAGGAACTGTAATTAATAATACTGTATTGCTTATTTGAAAGTAACTGAGAGAGTGGATCTTAAAAGTTCTAATAACAAGAAAAATATTGTAATTATGGATGACAATGGATATCAACTGGATTTGTGGTGATCATTTTGCAATGCATACACATATCAAATTGTTACATTGTAACACACCTGAAACTAATATAATGTTATGTCAATTATACCTCAATTTAAAAAAGAATTTTAAAATAATGTCAGTATTTGCATAGTGGCAGGCTAACCCTAGTCAGCAAAACTATTCATAATATGGCTTTCTGTATTTAGCCTTATATCTTGTATTTTATTTATAAATAAATAAATAAATACATACATACATGTGTTTTAGATTCATTCATGATGTTATAGTTTGTTTATTCTGATTGATTTATCATATTCCATTGTACAAACATGCCTCAATTTTTTATCCATTCTACTCCTGGTGAATATTTGGAGTGTTCTCAGGTTTGGGCTATTATTAATAGTACTGCTCTGAACTCTTGTACAGGTCTTTTGGTAACTGAAGAGCACATGTCTGCTGACTATAAACCTAGGAGTGGATATTCCAGGTCATAAGGTATGCAGATGTTAAGCTCTAATAGATAATTGTAGAAATTTCTTCTGGATTGAGTTACTTTACAGAGAAAGCAAAGACAAAGAAGAATTCAGTCTTAGAACTTTCAACTGCTTGGTTATATTCAAGGATATCATGTATATACATGTACATACTGCTTTCCAGGTACTTTCCTTAGAATTTATCTTCTCTTGAAATGAGAAAAATCTGCTAGCTAATAAATAGTTGTCATTATTATGTGGATTTTTTTGGTTTGTTTTGTAATTTCAATGCTATTTTCATTGCCCACAATATGGTAACATATTTGTTTATGAAAATTCTGGTTAATTATAGAAATGTATAATATTTATAAATATGATATATTGTCTAAGTGTATCAGGATTTAGCATGCCTGTGAAATAGAATTAGTAATGACACATATTTGCATATATGAAATCAAAGACACCATTTTGTAAAATTTATATTCTACTGTTTAGAAATGGAATTTCTCACTTCAGAAAACCCCCAATATTTATTGTTTGGTTTCTTTGTATATATAGAAATTTACTCTTAACAATATCTTAAATATTATTACATAGATCATTGTGTAACTAGAGGACGAGAAAACACTTCCAAACTAATTTTACATGGTTGTGGTACCATTTCCCTGATACCTGATCATGAAACCACACAAGGAAACTACAAGAAAAGAGAATATTGCCCGCATTGTAATTTCCTTGTATATATGTAATTCACTAATTCTAATGAAAATTTTAGAAGTATCTATTGTATAGAAAATCTTGTCTTAAGACAAACCCTTATGCAGATGGCAAAGCTTATTTAAAATACATTTTTATTGTATAAACTATATCAGAAACAACCATGCTAGAATGTCTAGTATCTCTCAGGGTACAGGCAATGCTGAAGCTTCCAGATTTCAGTCTCTCTTTCAGAGGAGACAGCAGCAGATGACTGCTCCAAATGGCCTTCCTCGCCTTCTCCCCACACACTGTCTACACAGTCCATGTTTGCCCCCATCAAACGCCTCCAGAACAAGAGTAGTATTTTATTTCTTTGTGTATTTACAGAAGCTAACTTACCTCTCGAAATAACACAAACATGCCTAAGCTTATCTGCATTAAATTTTTTTTCTTCTCTCTGATATTAGTTATCACAATTTTTAATGCTTGTTAAATTCAGTAAATACTCAACCGATTTCTTTGCTTTGCAGATCATCTTGCTTTCCTCGAAACTAATTTCTTACATTGGTTCTCACTATTCCATTTCCTATATTAATTGTATCTACACTGCTACCACACTGGCTCTACTCAAATACATGCCACCATTTTGTCCTTAACCTTGTTCTCATCTTTTTGCTTTTGTTTTACTGTGTGGCATCAACAATTATGTCTCAAAACTACATATAACGACATAAGTCCTCTTTCTGGAGAAATGCATGTAGGCCCCCTTTTCCAACGCTCTACATACATAATTACCTGCATATCCCATCTCTGCTTCAAACTGAATTTAGTGGCATATTTTCTGTTGCCACTTGGATTTTCCTTTTGCATTTTCTGTTTCGGCTAACCGTATCCATGTTGTCTATGCTAGAAAATTGTAAATTACCTTAAATATTTATGAATACATTCTTCTTGATTTAACCATGTTAAATCAAACACCAAAAGAATCACACTTCCCTTCCTCCATCCCCCTTTTCATTGCTAATATATTTTATGCACACCTAATATCTTCCATGTACTATTGTAAACATGTTTTGCAGCTCTGAGAGACTCCAGCTGCTAGTTTCTCAATTCATCCTCTACCTGCCAGGCATCCTGTGTGCCCCTCTAATAAGCGAGTAGGACTGTGTCCTCAACAAACATGAATTACATACATACATGCTATTCTGGTTCATTAGGAGAAGAAAGTGCTCAGAACATGCTGATTGTGTCCTCAAGACACTTACAGGGAAGACGCAATTGGTAAATAATTTTTGGACTATTATAACTTGATCCAAATGGGGAATTAAAAAGGGTATTCGTTCTCTCCACCAGATGTTGAGGAAGTCTCTGGGTATTGCTCTAAGTGCTTGAGCTACTGAAATGAGCTGGACAAACAGATTTCAGTAGTCATGAGTTTCATCCTCAATGATGGGGCACAGAAGGTCAAGGAAGTCTCCATGGACGGATGACACAGGAGGCAAGTTTAAAAATCATTATTTCTGATGGTGAGGTTCAAATATTCATGTTTTGATAAAAGATTCAAAGATGACTGTGATATGTTACATGGTTAGAAATCGCTGACACTACTTCCTGTTGCTTAGATACATTTCCAGCAAAACAAAGAGCTTACCCATCCGCAACTGGACATATGCTGATCCCAGTGGATGTAGCAAGATACCCCATTCTAAAGTTTTCTTCTCAACCCAAAAAAGTTTAAATTCTCCTCAAGCTGGTTTTATTTGTTATTTCAATTAATCACTCAAGTAATCAACATATACTTATTCCTTTCTATGACTTAGATCAGAAAATAAAGGCCTGTCCTTAGGAGGTGACATTTTAGGTAGAATGTCAACGATAAGCACTTGGGCGAGGAGTGGGAGCAGGGTGAAAATCAGGTGCTGTTCATCAGGGAGTGCGGCTCTAGGGAGACGGCAAGCTTAAGGAGTCGAATAAGGGGGAGTAGAACTGGAGTGCAAGGAATAGTCTGTCTCCTCATCAGATTGAAGTTTCTTAAATTCAGACTCCAGAAAAAATCATTTTTATTTGCATGGTTTCAGAACATGCCAGCATGCCTGATGTAGTCTATGATCTTAATATGTATTTATTAACTAAACAAATATACATAATAAATTGAAATGGTTTAATATAGCAAAGCACAGTGTTTCTCAAAAATATTTTATCAAACTTTGATTTTCAGAGCCACTATTAAGAGGTGCATGTCCTTGATAATGTTTACACTTGAAAACGCTGTAACTGTAGCAACTGAACAACTGTCTCCAGGCAACAATGGGAGAGATGGAACAGTCCTTCAGGCCTTGTTCTCAGCAATTCCCTAAGGCCTCCTGGACTTCCAGATCCTGAGGAATTACTGTGAGGGTTATTTTATTTGAAAATATCGCGCTGTAACTGATGTCTTTAACTTTAAATACAGATGCAAAAACAGGAACTTCGGAAAATGGTAGGGCCAGGGAGAGAGGATTTTATGTCTCCTAAGTGACTGTTTCCTTGGCCCCACAGTAAAGTCCACCATGCAATGCCTAGCTGGTTTGCTCATTTTCTGGGCTCTAGAGAGGTGGTAAGAAGTCATGGGAGATAAAAAAGGATGTCTCAAATAGTATGTTTCCGTCTTTTTCCTCCAGCACTTAACATTAACTGACCCGTAGCAATTGACTAAATCTTTGCGGGCCTCATTCTGCACACGTGTAACATAGTTAAAGTACTAAGCACTTGAGGGAAATCATAGATCATTTACCTGAAATAAGCATAGTTCTTTTTATGTATTTATTACACACTCTGAGAATCACTTTTATTCCTCTCACTGTAATTCTCTGGTTTGTGCCTTTTTGGGACTTACGTGATTCAAATTCTAGGAAGTAAAAGCAAATTATATCCCTAAAATTCAAATCATGCTAATTTGATTTCACAATATCAAATAAACAATACTCTTATTCAGGTACTTCAAAGGGATATAAAAGACAACCATATGTTTGTTGAGAAACGCCATTTTGCTGCCTCCCTGCTGTCTCGTACGATCTTGGTGCTTGACTGTTCATTTTGACCACAGATTGAGGGTTGTAGTGAAAATCCACCTGGTTTGTATTTATTTTCTCTCATGGAAAACAAGGGACTGTAAAAATAATATTCATACAAGGTGACCAGACCATAGACCAGAATTTCCTTTTCTGCAAACCGCAGTGTAAGTTACAGAACGCTATCTTTCTGTGTTGATAGTGGCATCTCTGTGCTGTGCCTGTATCTCCCACTTTATCTTTCATGACTTTACTGTCCCTCACTTGTGACATTGCTCCCATTGCTCCCAGAAATGGCTCAGGATCCCTTTTGGTACCTCCTATAAGATCCTTTGCTGTTTGGCTACCTTACTAAAAATTTAGCTCTATTTCTTGAATGTAGCAGTTAAATAATTGTCCTGTTTTCTTAGATGCTGCCTCCTGTTAACTACAAGCATTTTCTCAACTTATGAACAGTTGCTTGCTTTGACCAGAACGTTCCTGCATTTTAAAAACTAATCCTTTGGAGTTCTTGATCCCTAATCTGCTCATTACTAAATAAATTTCTTGGAACTTATTAATCTAATTTTTTCAGATGGTTCTCATATCGCTTCTTAGAGGACAAGTGAAATAGCCTGTTGCCTGGTTGGTGAGCCAACCTCATTCTAGAATCTGCAATTTGATGTCAACTCTAAACTATTTCATCATCACAGGTATTTCTTTTTTTCTACTTTCCCTTCCTTTTTGTATTAAAAAACACTTTCTTTAGATAAAAGCGACATTAATTGTTGCTTCTTTTTTACAGCTTTTAACATATATTTACATGTCAATATTTCATTCAAGATTCTGTAAAAGGAAGATCTCATTTTCTGACAGAAACAAGGTTGAATTTATCTCATTTCAAGGTGTACATATCAAATGCTGATTTAAGTGGTATATTTCTAGTTTTTAAGCTTAAATTATTTAATTTATAATTTTATCTGTTGGAAAATCTCTTTATGGATAGGTAGTAAAATCCATTCTACCATTGTTTTATATTAATAATTTGTTTTCAGTTATTTGTAGCATTATTAGCTCAATCAAATTGACTTTAGATGTTTACATACTTTTAGAATGGGAAGAAAAATAGCCACTTCTGTTGACCTGTGACAAAATTGCCTCTATCACAAATTTGTACTATTTTGGAATGAAGTAATGGGGAAGGTACATTTTTTACTATATAGATTATATCTTATCATTGTACTTTATCCTTTTCATGTACACACATACATACATGAGTACATGAAATGTAAATATAGAGTTCAATGATTTATTACAACAGGAAAGCCCAAGTAACTGTCACCAGTTCCAAAAAAAGAACATTACCAGCATCTCAAAAACCATGCTCATGCCCCTCACAATCACTACCCACTTCCTTTCTTAAGATGACTTTAAATACCGAAGTATAATTTTTAGATGTCTTTTTTTTTACATAAACAGAACTCCTCTATAAGTGCACTAATATCTAGTTATTTTTAGCTCAGCATTATTTCAACCATATAGCAGCAATTTATTTTCATTTCCACATAGAATTTCACTATATAAATACACCATAATTTATCTAGTTTATAGTTGATGGGTATTTTTATCATTTCTAATTTTGGCAATTACAGATAAAACTACCGTAATAAACACACTTGCGTACATCTCTGGTACATAGCATTGAATTGCATTTAAAGCTAGAGATGATATTATCAGTCCATGTCTATAATGTTGATAGATAATTCAAAAAAAAATTTAGATTTGTTGTCCAATTTATATTCTGGCCAGCAGGGTTTGAGAGTTACTATTGCTCCTCATCGTTGTCAATAAAATTAGCCTTGTAAACCAATTGGTAGATTGTTTTTTAGACTCATATTTAATCCATCAACAGAAACCTTATCCAATTTATTTATCTTTTTCTTTAAGATTGCTTTTTTAATGTATTCTACTTAAGAAATCATACGGCATTCTTTTGACTTACCTTTTAGAGATCCAAAATGTCAAAAGAGTAGGCAAATAAAGAAGAGACACCCTGTTCACACACATATACACATACACATTCTAATAAGTAGCAGAAATGAGACTCTCTACTTTGGATTCAGTCTTAATTCTCATTTATTCAAAGTGTCTTGACTTTGACCTACTTCCCATCCAATAACGGTCTCTGAAGTATACCCATTTTATTATTTTTAATATTTTTATTTTAATTATTGTTTAAGTACAGTTCCCTGCCTTTTACTCCCATCCCAGCCCACCCCCCAGTCCTCCCCACCTCCCTCCAGTTTCCACCCACCTTGTTTCCATCCATGTGTCCCCCATACTTGTTCCTGCAAACCCTTCCCCTTTTCTCCTGAAATATCTTCTCCTCTCTGATTTTAAGCAGCTGCATTTCCATGTACTGTGTACTTGGTGGGGGTTGCTTTTATCTGAGAGGTTAATACCTTTTCTATGCTGAAAATATTGTGTGGACTGAAGTTCATGAGAAGAATAAATGTAGGATCCAGTCTTAGGAAATGGGAATACCACAAACTAGGTAACAGTATTGGGCTGTATGCCGGTTTCAATGGAAAATAATTAGTTTAAATATTAATTGGGAAAGTCTTAAAACAATCCTCAATAAATCCACTGCAAGGGAATAAGACACATTTCCAGGTCTACTTAGCCTTGAAATACTAATAAGGAAAGTTCGTTTTCCTCTTGGCTCTGTATTTCTTATGAAAAAAGTGAAAGATGACTCTTTTGTCTTTATTACAACCAGATATTGTACTTTCCATAATCATAATGTCTTATACTCTTCCTTGCTAAAAGCCCTAAAACCATATAATGTTCACTTTTTTGTTTCACCATCATTTCTGAAATATGCCTTTCTCTCATATATCTGTGAGAATTTTAACCATTGTCTTAATTATTGGGTGGTATACCAGATATAATATCTAATCAATCTTCACTATTACTCATACTTAAACAATCCTCCTTCCATATGTGGAAAAGAAAAAAAATAGACCTAATTTCCATAAAGCTTTAATGTAGTTATGTTGAACAAGGTGATTCACAGATAAACAACTTTGTGAAAGAAAATGGCATGCCAACTTATAACAGAGATATGTTACATTGAGAAGGAGGGATAAGAAGAAAGAAAACCAGATGCTTCCAGGGAATTGAGTAGTTTAAGCAACAAAACCAAGAGAAATGGTAATTATTAAAGTAGTGTTCAAAAACAATTTTAAGTGGAAATATATTCTCAGACTAAATGTAACACAGAGGTGCAAAACAAAAAGTAAGGTGTCCTGGGCCTGCTGGTCTACCCTCTCCCTGTGCCTTGCCCATTTTCAGTGGGCCTCTGAAGTAGCTGTGGGAGCCCCTCTGCCGTGTAGAATGCTGTTCAATAATCACTTAATTACAGTATAAAATGATGTTGTTGTGGGATAAGACCAGAAGTACCTTCAGCCCCTATTTACAGAAAGAAATTCTGTAAGAAGACTGTCAGAGAGAACTAGAGCATATGAATGGGGTGTGAAAAAATAGAAAAGCCTAGTTTCTTTTTTTAAAGCAAACTATAATAACATAGTCCTTGACAAGTATGTTAAGCCCTCTGAACTTCAGTTTTCAAAAGATACAATTAAAAGTATAACGTCTATTTCATAGGGATATTATGAGAGAAATTGAGTTAAAGTGTATTAACAATG
>PVKM010027143.1:0-18941 GCA_004027735.1 Carollia perspicillata | reverse complement strand
GGGGATTGTTTCTTTGTCTTCTCAATGTTTGTGAGACTCTTCTTGATAGCTTCTTCTTCTTAAATGGATTCGTTCTGGTTCCCAGGGTTTATGGTGTGAACTGCTGTGGTAGAATGCCTGTGAGATTCAGTGGTGCAGTCTCCTTCGGGTATCCTGGTGTTCACCACTTCCACCGACTCTTTTTTGTGCTCAGTTGGGATGGGAGGCAAAATGGTTTAAGACAGCAGGGGAGTATTTTATAATATTTACAGTAGCAACCAGTATAAGAGATAGGAGATCTTTTGGCTATGTGTAGCATTAACCGTGTTCCTAAACCCAAGTGGCCACTTTTAAGCAAGGATGGGAGGAAGATAAGACTCTTGTTGGGAAGGGAAGGGTTGTGAGTTGGATCTAGAAAGCAGTGAAGTCGTGGGAGGTCAGATTCTGGGGTAAGGTGAGAGTAAAGGGTAGTAGATAGGTGTAGCATGTGAGAGAATAGTGTTACCCTCCCTAATAATAGAGTTCAGGAGACTGTGATGTGGGCTTGTATCCGGGGAAGGTGCTTTGAAGTATTTACACTTGTGTGGAACAGCAGTTATTTACAATGATGTTAAAGCAACACTCATATGCCAGAATATATGTGATCTGAATAATATGAACAGGGAGTATAGGACTCTGAGTAGTGTGCTGATGGAATACAAGTCACGTGAAGGACAGTAAATTAGCAATACAATGTGGAAGAGAGAACAGGGGAAACCTGTCAAATGGTACAATATACCCTGCCAAGCAAAGAAGACTATAGAGAAAGAAGGGGAGTACAAAAATACTATTGAGATAAAAGATGTAGTAATTAATGATAAAAGGAGAAAAAATAAAAATCCAAATATGCAGCAACTTGCAGTTTCCCTGCAATAGTCGAGTGAAATTTGTCTCACTGTCTCAGCTGTTGGGTTGCCCCCTGTTTGAGTCCACTTCAGGTCCTTTCACAGTTCCAAGGTTTTCTCTTGCTTGTGGGTATTACAAAAAAAAAAGAGAAAAAAATGGCAGGAGAATTAAGAAAGGAGATATAAAATTCGAAAGAAAGTGTGCAGTACTAAATCAAGAAAGAAGGGAAGAGAAGAAACGCAATTGGATTAATAAACAGTAGTGAAAATTTTAAAAATAATAATAACAAAAAGATTATTTTTTTAAAAAACAGCATTAAAAAAAAACAACAAAAAAAAAAAACTCCCGCTCCTCTTGTTGGTTTCAAACTGGCTAAACCGGTTTTTCTGGTCTGGCTGCCTGCAGAAGGCTGGGGAGTGATTGGTGTGGCGATTCTATCCTCCTGACATCCACCCAGCCTGCCTTCCAAGCACTGTCCTAGCTGCCAGTCTGACTCCTTTCCCCAATATCCTCGACGTGCGATTCCTCGTTCTCTTCAGAGTGCTTCTCCTGGTGTTCACCACCAGATGCTGTGGTTCAGGGGTGCCCACTCATTTAGGCCAGCGCCAAATGCCTCCCTTCCCAGCGAACCTGGGCTCAAACGCTTCCCCTCCCAGCGCCACTGGGATGGAGTCACTGCGCCTTCCCCCCCATGCCTGGCTGGGCTTGGAGTCAACCTCGGGGCGTCACAGCAGATTCCCCAGCCCCTCTGTTTGATAAATTCCTCCTATTCAAGCCTGGTGCCCCATGTAGCCCAACTCTCCAGGCAGCTGGTGACTTTTGGAGTCAGTGTGCAATGTAGCCCAGTCCTCAGCTCTTCCAAGCTGGCGCCCACAGGCTTCGAGAGTAACCACAGCTTTGTGCGTTTTGCCTCTTCCTCCTTATTCCCCTCTCCGAGACCAGAGCTCTGCTCATGTTGCTCCAACCCTGGTCTGTCGGGGAGGGAGGGAGCAGGTGACCCAGCTCTCTCCCAAGGATTTCGGCAGGCCCTCTGCTTTCAAGCAGTCTGTGGTCCACTGAGCGCCAGCTCTGGGCGCCGGGTGCCAGGCCTGGGGCTTCAAACTTGCCCAGTCCCCGCGCTGATCCCCGGGACCTTAGTGTCCTGAAATCTCCTTCTTACCGTCTGGTTTCTGGTTTTTCAGTGTCTGCCACAGCTTTGTGCATTCTTATTCTCAAATATGCTGCAATACTCTTGTCTGTCTGCTCTGTTCCTCCATGGATTAGCTATTTTTTCCTCCTGTGTGTAGGGGGAAGTGAAATCCACTCCCTCCTACTCCGTTGCCAACTTCCTCCCCCCCACTCATCTGTTGATGGACACTTGAGCTGCTTCCATATCTAGCAATTATAAATAATACTGCAGTGAATATAGGGGTGCTTATGTTTTTCAAATTAGTGTTTTGGGTTCCTTTGTGTATATTCCCAGAAGTGGGATTGCTGGGTCAAATGCAGACCCATTTTTAATGTTTTGAGTGAACTCCATGCTACTTTCCACAGTGGCTGCACCAATCTGTGATCCCACCAACAGTGCAAATGGTTCCTCTTTCTCCACATCCTCCCCAGCACTTGTTTGTTGATTTATTGATGATGGCCATTCTAACAGATGTGAAATGGTATCTCATTGTGGTTTTAACTTGCATTTCTCTGATGATCAGTGACATTGAGCATCTTTTCATATGTCTATTGGCCATCTATATATCCTCTTTTTAAAAAAAAAAACTTTAGACAAATTTTTTTAAAGATTTTATTTATTTATCTTTAGAGGGGAAGGAAAGGAGAGAGGGAGAGAAGTATCAATGTATGGTTGCCTCTCGTGCACCCCCTGCTGGGAACTGGCCTGCAACCCAGGCATGTGCCCTGACTAGGAATCGAACAGCAATCTTTTGGTTCACAGGCCCATGCTCAATCCACTGAGCTACACCAGCCAGGGCTGTATATCCTGTTTGGAGAAGTGTCTATTCAGGTCCTTTGCCCATTTTTTAATTGGGTTGTTATTTTGTTGTTGAGATTTGTAAGTACTTTATAAATTTTGGATATTAACCGCTTATCAGATGTATCACTGGTGAGTAGGTTCTCCCATCCTGTGGGTTGTCTTTTTATTTTGTTGATGATTTCCTTGCTGTGCAAAAACTTTTTAGTTTGACATAGCCCTATTTATTTTTTCTTTTGTATCCCCTGCCTGGTGAGGTATAAAAAATTGCTGTGAGCAATGTGAGATTTTGCTGCCTTTGTTTTCTTTAAGGATTTTTATGGTTTTGGGTCTAACATTTAAATCTTTCATCCATTTTGAATTTATACTTGTGCGTGGTAAAAGATGGTGGTCTAGTTTCATTTTTCTGCACTTATCTGTGCAATTTTCCCAACACCATTTATTGAATAAATTATCTTTAGCCCATTGTATATGCTTGCTTCCTCTGTCAAATATTACTTGACTATAAAGGTATGGGTTTATTTCTGGATTCTCTATTCTGTTCCACTCATCTATATGTCTGTTTTTATACCAGTACTAGACTGTTTCGATTACTATAGCCTTGTAGTATAGTTTGATATTAGGTAGCAAAGTTGGATTCCTCCAACTTTGTTCTTTCTCAGGATTGCTGTTGCTAGGCAGGGCCTTATGTGGTTCCATATAAATTTTTGAAAAATTTGTTGTAGTTCTGTAAAATATGTCATTGTAAACTTGACAGGAATTGTGTTGCATCTGTAGATTGCTTTGGGTTTTATGGACATTTTCATGATGTTATTTCTTCCTGTCCATGCACACAGTATGTGCTTCCACTTATTTGTATCTTCTTCAGTTTCTTTCTTCAGTGTCTTATAATTTTCCATGCATAGGTCTTTTACATCCTCGGTTATGTTTATTCCTAGGTATTTTGTTCTTTTTGAAGCAATTGTGAATGGGATTGTTTTCTTAATTTCCCTTTCTGTTAGTTATTGGTATATAACAATGTGACTGATTTCCACATATTAATTTTGTATCTTGCTACTTTGTTGAATTCATTTATCAGTTCTAGTATTTTCTTGGTGGAGCTTTTGGGATTCTCTATGTACAGTACCATGCTATCTGCAAATAAAGACAGTTTTACTTCTTCCTTTCCAATTTGGATGCCTTTTATTGCTGCTGCTTTTCTGATTGCTGCAGCAAGGACTTCTAGGACTATGTTGAATAAGAGGTGAAAGTAGACACCCCTGTCTTGTTCCCAATCTTAGGGGAACACTGGTAATTTTTTCTTGTTGAGTATGATGCTGGCAGTGGGTTTGTCATAATTGGTCTTTATTATGTTTAGGTGTGTTCTTTCTATTCCGAATTTGCTAAGAGTTTTTATCATAAATGGGTGCTGGATTTTATCAAAAGCTTTTTCTGCATCTATTGATATGATTATATTGTTTTTATCTTTCATTTTGTTCATATGGTGAATCACATTTATTTGTGAATGTTGTACCAACCTTGCATTCCCAGAATAAATCCCACTTGATCATGGTGGATGATCTTTTTGATGCATTGCTGCATTTGATTTGCTAATATTTGTGAGGATTTTAGCATCCATGTTTATTGGGAATATTGGCCTATAATTTTCTTTATAATATCTTTATCTGGTTTTGGATTAGGATAATGCAGGCCTTGTGAATTGAGCTTAGGAGACTTCCCTCCTCTTGAACTTTGTGAAATAGTTTGAGAAGAGGTGTTAGTTCTTATCAGAATGTTTGGTAAAATTCACTTGTGAAGCCATCTAGTCCAGGGCTTTTGTTTGTTGGGAGGTTTTTTTTTTAAAGATTCTTTTTTAAAAATAAAGATTTTATTTATTTTTAGAGAGAGGGGAAAGGAGGGAGAAAGAGGAGAGAAACATCAGTGTGTGGTTACCTTTTATGTGCCCCCTACTGGTGACTTGGCCTGCAACCCAGGCAGGAGCCCTGACTGGGAATCAAACCAGCAACCCTTTGGTTCAAAGGCTGGCTGGCACTCAATCCACTGAGCCACACCAGGGCATGTTTGTTGGGTGTAAATTCATTAGGTGTAATCAGTCTATTCATATTCTCTGATTCTTCCTGATTTATTCTTGGAAGATTTTATGTTTCTATGAATTTATCCATTTTGTCTGAGTTGTCCAGTTTGTTTGTATACATTTGTTCACAATATTTTCTTACAATCCTTTGTATTTCTTTGGTGCCAGTTTTTCCTCTTTTGTTTGATTTTATTTATTTAGGTCCTTTCTTTTTCTTTTTTCTTCATGAGTATGGTTAATGGTTTATCAATCTCATTTTTGCAAAGAACCAGCTCTTAGATTGATTGATGTTTTGTATTATTTTATTTTAGAATCCATTTCTTTTATTTCTGTTCTGATCTTCATTATTTCCTTTTTTTCTTTTCACTTCAGGCTTTGTTATTCTTTTTCAAGTTCCTTTAAGCTTGACATTAGATTGTTTATTTGAGCTTTTTCTTGCTTTTTGAGATAGGCCTGTGATGCTATGATTTTTCCTCTTAGAACTGCTTTCCCAGTGTCCCACAGATTTTTGGGTTGTTGTGTCCTCATTTTCATTTGTTTCAAGGTATCTTTTGATTTCTTCCTTGATCTCATTGTTGACCCATTCATTGCTTAATAACATGTAAGTTAGCTTCCATGTCTCTGCATGTATTTCAGTGTTCCTGTGATTGATTTCTAGTTTCATAGTATTGTAGACAGAGAGAATGCTTGAAATGATTTCAGTCTTCTTAAATTTATTGAGACTTGTTTTGTGTCCTAACATGTGGTCTGTCCTAGAAAATGTTCTGTGTGCCCTTGAAAAGTATGCATATTCTGATGCTTTGAGGTGAAATGCTCTGAAGATACAAATTAAATCCATTTGGTTTAGTGTGTCATTTAAGGCTGATGTCTACTTGTTGATTTTCTTCCTGGAAGACCTATCCATTGAAGTCAATAGGGTGTTAAAATTCCCAACTATAACTGTATGTCTGTATGTCTGTATAACTACTGTATGTCTCTCCCTTTGTGTCTATCAAGATTTGCTTTGCATATTTAGGTGTGCCTATGTTGGGTGCATACATGTTTACTAGGGTTATATCCTCTTGTTGGATTTTTCCCTTTATTATTTTGTTTTATCCTTTGTCTCTTACTATAGCCTTGGTTTTAAAATCTATTTTGTCAGATATAAGTACTGCTACCCTAGCTTCTTTTTTTTTTCCCTTTTGCATGAAATATCTTTTTCCAGCCCTTTACTTTTAGTCTGTGTGTATCTCGTTTTGAAGTGTCTCTTGGAGGCAGCATACATACTTTTCATTATGCATTTTCTTATCCATTCTTATCCATTCAGCTAACCTAGGTCTTTTGTTGGGGCATTTAATCCATTTACATTTAAGGTGATTATTGATAAATATGTAATGCAATTTTATTGTTAGACTGTTTTGCTCTGTGTTTTTTTCTTTCTCTTTTTCTTCTTAAAGTAAGCCCTTTAACATTTGTTGCAGTACTGGTTTGGTGTTAACAAACTCCTTTAGCTTTTTCTTGTCTGGGAAGCTTCCTGTTTCTCCTTTGATGTTAAATGATGGCTTTGCTGGGTAAAGTAGCCTTGGCTGCAGGTCCTTGCTTTTCATCACTTTGAATATTTCACGCCACTCTCTCAGGCCTGAAATGTTTCTGTTGAGTAACCAGATGACAGTCTCATTGGTGCTCTTTCTACCTGCTTTTCTCTTGAAGCTTTTATGATTCTCTTCTTGTCTTTAAGCCTTGTCTTTTTATTAAGATGTGTCTCAGTGTAGGCCTCTTTGGGTCCAACTTGTTTGGGACTCTCTGAGCTTCCTGGGCTGTATGATGTTTTCTTTCACCAGGTTAGGGAAGTTTTCATTATTTCTTCAAATGGGTTCTCAATCCCTTGCTCACTCTCTTGTCCTTCTGGTATTTCCATGATGTGGATGTTGTTATGCTTCATGTTGTCTAAAATGTTACTTAAGCTCTCCTCAGTTTTTTAAATACTTTTTTCTTTTTGTTGCTCTGCCTGGGTGTTTTCCCTACTTTGTCTTCCAAAACACTGATTGCATCCCCCTGCTTCATCTAACCTTCTGTTTATTCCTCCCCATGTATTATTTATTTCAGATAGTGCATTCTTTATTTCTGACTGGTGCTTTTTATATCTTTTTTCATGCTATTGAGTATCCTTATAGTCATTACTCTAAACTCTCAATCTGATAAATTGCTTGTCTCCATTTCATCTAGTTCTTCTGGAGAGTTCTCTTGTTCTTTCATTTGGGGTCAGTTTCTTTGTCTTCCTATTTTATGTGCTTCTTTGTATTTTCTGCCTTAGTTGCTAAACGAATCCACTAGTCCACTCTGCCCTCCCTCTGCCAGAACCCAGGGGAAGTGGCTGCAAAAGAAATGTTGTGTGCTGGTCCCTTAAGAGGCTCTCTGAGTCTCTAGTCATTTTTCTCCGGCAGACAGAAACCCTTTTGCTTTTCACAGCTGGATGTCATCTGGGTTCCTTCTGGCTCTGTTGCCGTAGGCTGGGGAGCACAGCCTAGGGTTTAGATACCATACTTTTCAGGGGGAACCCCCCCAGCTGCTGAAATATCCCTCCAGAACTTCAGCTGCCACCTGTGGGAGCCCAGCCAGCCTTCTCACGTAACTTCTGCCCTACCTTGTTGTGATGAAGTGGTTTCTTCTCTCTGTACTTGTATATAAGGTTTCTCTCCAGCTAGTGTTCAGTTGGTTATTCAGGATGATTTCTCATGGGGGTGTCCAACCCATGACCACATACAGGCCCAGGATTGCTATGAATGTGGCCCAACACAAAATCATAAATTTACTTAAAACATGTTGAGGCTTTTTGTGACTACGTATTGCAATGTATTTAACGTGTGGCCCGAGAAAACTCCTCTTTTTCCAGTGTGGCCCAGAGATGCCGAAAAGCTGGACACCCTGCTCTACAATTTAGTTGTAATTCCAGGTTGGCCCTGCAAGGAGGTTAGTGTAGCTTATATTTGCTCCTCCACCATCTTGGATCTCTGTAAAAAAATTTAAAATAAAGTGTTTACCTATGCATTTGTTTCTCTTTTGAATTCATTTTAAGGCTGTAAACTTAAAAGTCCAGAAGATGTGGAGAAGTAGACTTGGACAGTCTGGGTTGCACACAGAGCCTTGGTAATGAGAATTTAGTCCCTGAATGCTGCGTTTCCTTCCTGCCTTTCTCCTCCTGCACCTTCTCCCTCATCCTGGCCTGGACTTCAGCAAGGCTGCCTGGGTGTCGAACAGATGCGACTGACCATTTCCCAAAATTGAGGGGCCTATAAAGGGGAGAAACCAGACCTTCTCTCACCTATGATTTGGGTGACCATACAATATATCCTACCTATTGGGATGCATTTGTTGTGGAGAAATGCTGAACTGGACAGGCCACTGGGATAATAGGTATATACACCTGGCTACTCCTGAGCTTCAAGATGTGTGGATGTGTCGTCCCTACCTGATATAGTTCTTGGTTTTCCTTCCTTTTAAACAGCCTTTGAAGCCCTTTGTAACTGAAGAATTGGGTGATTTTTCTCTCTGCATATATTCTCTGAATAAAAAGACTTCTGAAGTTTGGCAATGGCAGTTGGGGAAGAAGATGGGTTTATGGGATGTTATACTACCAACAATATGTAATGTAAATACAGCATATATTCAGATTCTTAATCACTTGAAGAGAAAGGATCAGTGACATAGTCATTAGATTAGACAATTATTTGGCTAATCTGAAAGGTGTATTTTTGTTTGGATGCACATAGAAGTTAGAGTTCTGTAAAACTATACATTAAAAAATTACCTCCAAATGATGAGTCAGTTTCCACTCTGATCAACCAACTTAAATTCTTTTTTAAAACTTTATTCACCACTTCTCTAATGCTGGAAATAATCTTGGACTCAATACTTCTCTTAACCTTACTTTTGTCCTGTAAAAAAATAAAATGAGGATAATACTTCAGAGTTGTTGTAAAGCATACTAGGTGAGATACGCAAAAATGCCTTCTATAAACTTGTATAAATGCTAATCATATGGGAGGTATTATTGTCCACTAATAAAGTACTTAGCTTCTGGAATGAAACTGGGCTTACATTGTTGCTGTTTCATAACTTATTTAGTGTGTTTCTGACAAATCGCTTAACTTTTCTAAACCTCAGTTTTATCTGTAAAATGAGGATAAAACCAACACTTTCCTCACAAGACTGTTGTAAGAATTGTAGCAGATAATATGTAAATATGGTAAATGCTCATAGATATTTACTCTTATTTAATAGGATCATTAGTCATTTTAACAAAGACCATGGGAAACTAGATAAGAACACTTATTAATTTTAAGAAGGTTTAATTGATTGTTCTTATCAATGTTACATTTTACTCTGTAGAAGTCTCACAGAGATTTGAGGGTTCATGTTTAGGCTTTATTTCTGTTCTTTTCATGTATAAATATGGTTTTCTTTGCTATGTTAAAAGCTCAAATTCTTGAGTAGTGTAAGACCAGCAGACGGAAAAAACACGATCTATTTGTTCCCTGTCACCCTGACCATTAAGCACCACTGTCTCAGGGAAGCTGGGCTTGTTGGATGCAACAGCATAGAGGGCAATGGACTTGCTCTACCTCCACCCTTATCTTCAGCACATTTTTAGCCATTGAACCAGTGAGAGCCTGGACCCTTGGCCCAGATAGGACCCCGTTCGTAGAAGAAGAGGTGGCCTTTTGCCACTGACCTAGAATCGTGGCATTGTAATGCTCTACCATTTGATCTTCTGATTTTTCTCAGCAATGCCATGATTACTTCATGTTTGACACTCATTGCTGCAGTGTGGTTTCATCTGTTTCATACCACTGACCTAAATCCTCTTCAAAACGGACTGTAATGTTAGAACTCAGTGTTTAATTCAACATTTGAGACTGATTTCCTAGCTGGGTGGAAACTAATGTGGACTCATCTCTCTATGAAGGAGTCTAAAGCTATCTATAAAGATAGATCTTTATTTTACTTCTATTTTTGATTAAGTGCTCAATGTATGTGTTACAAAGGTCTTTAGATTTGGCTATATAAAGAAACAGCTTGTTCATTTCTTATAAATGATCTGATCTTTATGACAAGCTATGGACTGGATTAAAGTCCTTTTCATGTATATGTTCAGTACTTCCTTTTCATATTTCTGCCCAAGATGGATTCTGATTGTATAAAGGACTTCACTGTCCCCCTTGGCTTCGGAGAAAGGGCCACAATCTTTGTGTGCCCTTGTACTGCTCTCTGGGTCTTTCCTGGATTCTGTAGAAGTGATATTCCTCATTAGCCTGTCAACTAGATTTGCTGGCATCTTCTCCTAAAGTCTGAGACTGAAGAATGTGGATCCCCCCTCTCTTGGCCTGGACAGGACCTGTGGTCCTATGTGCTGTTTTGACCACACCTCAGCTCTTCCAAGTTCAGTGGCTGCCACTGAGGTCTGCCTGTGATTCCCTTTGTATCTCCAGCCTCCATGGTCTGCAGTCTTCAGGTACCGGTGTTGACCCCCTGCTAGTCATCCCATCAATTGCCAGACATGGCATTGATCACCTGCCACAGTTCTCTGTAGGGCATGTGAGAATTTCTGGGTTGTTTCTATGCCACTGGATTGTTTCTGGGACCTAACTTCACTATGCCATTAATTTCACTTTGAAAGAACTTCCTTAGATAAGTGACTCATCCCCCAAACCGTTTTTCTTTCCTCTGACATTTCCTTCTCCTCATTCTCTGCTGCTGATGATAAAAGGAAAGCAATCAGAAGAAAATTTGCCTCAGTTTACCAATTCTCACATCTCTGGCTACGTATATCAATGCTCATATGTTCTGCCTTAATTCTTTTATATGAACAAACTGTCTAAATTCCTAGCAAAACCCCCCTCCAGGTGTACATGAGGTCTCATTCCATTACCCTTTTAAGAATATCATGTTAGCAATTCTTTCTTTCTTGCATCATTAGTTCTCTCTCTCTCTCTCTCCATCAAACTTTCCCATGAGCATATAGTGATTTTTCTTTTTTTAACACACTGCCTCTACTTTTTCAGCTACTACTCCCATTTCTCTCCTTTCATTTATAGCAAAGCCCCTAAAAAGATTTGGTTCTGGGCATTGGCTCCAAGTCCTCTTTTCTCTTTTGGAGTGAACCTACCACAATGAGATTTTACACCCATGATTCCCAGTGGTCACCAGGTGGCTAAACCCAGTGGCATCTCCCAGTCTTCATCTTACCTGACCTATCTATAGGATTTGAAGCAGTTGATTACTTCCTCATTCTTGGAATATTTTCATGCCTTGGTTTCCAAGATATTTTATATTCTGTTTACCTCCGACCTCATTGGCTGCTCCCTTTGTGACTCTTTGGCTACTTCAGCTTCCAGAGCTAAGTTGTTTGACCTCTTCTCCATCAACAGATAGTCCCTCGGTGATCTCATCCTACTTCCCTGCTTTAAATGCCATCTGTGTACTGGCAACTCTCAAATTTATATTGTGGGATAAGACCTTCTTCTTTGCTTCATAGTCATATGTTTAAAATGCTGACTCATTATTTGGATGCCTTATAGACAATTCAAAATAAACATGTCTCAACCCAGCCTCCTCCTCCTGCCATCCCCATCTCAAAATCAATTTTATTCTTTCATTTACTTCTCTAAAATAATTTAGACTCGCATCAATCTGGCCAACATTAAGCAGGCTCAACTTTAAAAATTATCTATTGAATTCAGAAAATTTAAACCCCCTTTACTGCCACCTTCATGGTCCAAGCCACATACCACCTCTTAGTTTTGCAAATGCCTCTGAACCAAATTTATTATTTGTTATTAGTAGTCATTTCTATAGTATCATTTTACTTTTGACAGCTTTATCTGTCAAATACTGAGAAAGGAGTATTAAAATATTTCACAGTAGTAAACAGTATCTAATATGATCACGACAGGCATGGATCAATTAATCCAAATGTCTGGTAAGACAAGGGAGAAAGAAAAATACTTTTACATATTAAGAACCTTTTATTTTGGCTCAAAACATGGATATATTCTTTTGTGCTAATCTTGATGTAGGGCCAAAGTCTGTCTAGAGTATGGGCCCTAAACTGGAGTTCTATTTATTTGGCTTAAATCATGCTCATTATGTAAAGTCTATTATTATTAATTGTGGATTTCAAAGTGGAGCGACAGTTTTGAGACATTTTTGAAAGGTGTCTAAATACGGAATAATATGTCTAGGCTTTTAGAGTTAAAATCTCTCAGTAACTTACATTTTTGTCACTATATCTAATTTGACAGGACTTTCTTAGCACATGGCTTGAGGCTTTACAAACTTTAAGTATAAACTCTATTTTCAGATGTATATTAAGTAGCGTACACTAAATAAAATGTAATATTAGGCCCCATATCAATATTAAGCACAAAAGATGTAAGCATATTTGGGAACAAAGGCTATTGGTAAGAATCCAACTGAAGTTTCGGGAGCTGAATGGTTTCAGCGTGCAGTGGGAGTAGCCCCTCAGTGGGGCACATTCAGACTGCTATGGCCACGTCACCATATTTTGGAGAAAAATAGAAACCGTCGGTTCATCTAGAGTCAGTTAAGAGTTCTTACTGCATTGTTATGTTTTGTTAATGTCAACTTTTGTTTTCAACACCCTTTATGTTTCATGCTTTATTTGGTGCATAGAAGTTGATGACAGTTCTAACCTTTGAGCATTGTCCTTTTATCTATGAAAGTAACATTCTTTGTTCCTTTGAAGCTTTTACTTTAAAATCGAATTTGTCTCTTAGTGATATTGAAACCTTTTTTATGCTCTTTATCTCTGTTTTCTTTTCTAGCTGGAGTTCCTTTGATAGTTTCCCCTTTTTGATTTTAGTACTTAAAAAAACTTTCTGGATTCTATAGTATTAAGATATCAGCTTCAATAACTATCAACTTCTAAGATGAAGTGTTTGCAAACTTCCACTTTCTTAAGTGTCTTATTTAACTTATATTTTGTAACATATTTTCCATATGATTCTCCAGATACATGTGTGCCACACACACACACATACACATTACAAAACCACTAACTATGTAGTCAACAATTATTTCCTGCTTCTTAAGCATTTACCTGGACTCTTTGTTTATATCTGCCTTATAGGTAGACTAGTTATAAGAACAGAATAGATACCCAGAATAACAATTCATTAATAAAGTGGGAATATTCTTGTTTTTAAAATTTTTATTCTATATCATTACTTTTGGATTCTTAACCCTCCATGATATTGGTCTTTTTTCTACTCTTCCTCATGTCTCAGGGGAGGTTGAGAATACCTAAGGAATACTGAAAATATTTTTTTAAGGAAGTCCCATGGAAAGTGAAAGTAATATTTGTTTGACATTTTGGGGTTTCAGTTGAGGTTGTTTTTAAAAATTTAAAAAAAGGTCTTTAAAAAAATCTTTAGTAAAATCTTTTACTAATCTGAGTAAAATCTTTTCTGCCATCTTTTAATTATGTGTGAAAAGGAATGTATGTTTATTCTTTAAAAAGTTCTTTGAATCTTTAACAGCTCTATATTTATGTAGAAGGCAAATAAAATTATGTTTCAAATTTGCTTCAGGAGGGAAAATTGATCTAGAGTCATAGAGAAATGATACATTATCTTATGAATGATGAAGTGATAGAAGTCTCTGTTAGCAAAAAACATGAGTTCAACACAATCTCAGTTCCTTGGCTAATGCTGAAACCATTGAAAGAACTCATAAGGCTCCCCTAGATCACAATGAATTAAATAATGAGTCAGAAGGATCTTGTTTTGCTAGTGAGAAATTTATGTACACAAAGAGTGCTTCCTTTTGAAAGTCTCAGTGTAGGGGAGTTATCTGTTCAAGGATTTCTTTGCAATCTAAGGTGTAGGGGCCCAGCGGCCATAAGGGGTTAAGGAGAGGGTTTCTCACCTCGAGAGTGGTGTGGAAACCTGGTTTCTAGCCTCAAGGCCGTTCTGGGCCCAGACTACCTCCCAACTGCTGATCATCTGGTTGTTCCCATGCGCAGGGGGAGGGCATGGCCTCCGCAGGTGCAAGAAAAGTATGTGCTAATGAGAAGCTTGTCCCGTGGGAACTTGTAAGTTTTTATCTCAAGGATACACTTTGTAGCTTCTGAGGCACGGTGCTTAAAAGCTTTGCGCTCTTTCAATAAACTCGCCATGACCAGCTGAGTCTTGGACCTCTCTGTTAACATCCTTCACCCTGACTTACGAGACCCCTGCCGCAGCGGGCTGCGACACTAAGGTAAACTACTTTTACTGAAATTTAGAACTTTTGCCTATACCATTGTGCTTCTGTGGAACTGGAGACTTCATTTGACTGTAGCACATTCTGCATGCCCGTCAATGGATGCACTTAAAGGAACCTGGGAAGGATGTTGCCCAAAATGCCTTTCTGTAGGGTCCCACTTTTATTTTTCTACTCTGGTATTTCATTCCTTCCTTTCAATACTCCCTCTCTCTTATTTTAATTTTTTTATGTAATGACTTACTGATTTGAGAGAGAGAGAGCGAGAGAGAGCGTGATCCACATGTTGTTCCACCCGCTCATATATGCATTCATTGTCTGCTTCCTGCGTGTGGCCTGACCAAGATTGAATGCACGGGACGGTCGTCAACCAACTGAGCTACTCAGCCTGCGTCCTCCCTCCTATTTTAAAATCTTGTTTCTTATGCAGTTTAGTACAGATAATCAATTATACCACATGGAAGAGTTCAAATTCACTAAAAAATAACTTTTCTCAGGCATATGGACTTGCAAAATCTTTATTGAACACTGATTATGATTTTCATTTATTTTGAAGTCTACCTTTAGTTGTTCTTTTCTGAAAAGCATCTGCAAGAACTGTCCTTACATTACTAACCACTTTTTAAAAAGCATAAGAAAAAGACAAGATTCAAAATTTCAAATAAAAGCACTGCAGTTTTCACTAATACATATCCCTGCCCCTAATTTTGGATGTTTCAGACAATAGATGTTGCAGGCTGTAGTGGTGACAGTTGGAAGCAAACTAAGTGTCTGTTCATTGCAGTTATATGATCATAGTAAAAATTTTAAAATGTAAGTCTATGGGTTTAGGGAAAATTATATTTGAAAATATTGAAATTAATGTGTTCAGAAAATATGTGGTTATATATTCCGTTGTATCATGAAATAATATTTTAATAATCGAATATGATTTTAATAATAGCATAATTTAAAGTAGCTTAAATTATGCATGATTGGTACATGTGCTGAAATCTTTCTAATGAAAGAAGCCTTTATTCATATCATACATGATTTCTTTCTGCCCAGCATCCTTTCCCATTCTTGTGGTAAGATAGTTTCTTTCACGAGAGAAACTTCATATGATTGCGGTGAAGGTTACTGACTCCCGGCAACCCCAGCTTGGACACAATGCCCCAGGTCTAGCCCACCAGAGCGATGTATCAGCCTCCTTATCAGCTACAGTGATTCGCTCAGAGATGAGCACATGGTGCAGGAAGAGAGCTTTTCAGGGGACATTTTGGAATTATAAAAGAGGGACACTCCTTGCCTGAGATGACAGGTATGAAAAAAGCATGAATTATGGAACTTCTGGGGCTATCTTTGCCGCCCATTGAAAGAGGAAAGTAGAGTAGTCATTCCAGTGGCATCTTTTGAAACCTGGATCAAATCTACCCAATAATCCCTGGATTTCATGGTTTCATATGCCAATGTAGCCCTTAGTGCTTTTTATAAAATTAGTAAGAAAGCAGTTATTGCAGGGTTTGTTTGTTTGTTTGTTTTTGCTAGAATTAGTTAAGTTTGTTTCTTTCACTTGTATGAATGTAGTTCTGAGTAGTGCAAAATATGGCCAGTAAAGCACGGAGGTTAAAGAATTCAGACTCTGGAGCAGTTGGCCTTGGTTTGAATTTCAGCTCTGCCTTTGCAGCTGTGTGACCTTGACCGAGTCACTTAACCTCTGTTCCTCCGGTTCTTCACCTGTGAAATAGATGTAATTGTAGTACCCACTTCAGAAGGTTATTGTGATGATCGATCATGTTAATATTTATAAAGTGTCTCAACAGCTTCTGACACATAGTATTTACTGTATGATATTTGTTAAATAAATATAAGTAACCAAATGAATAGGTTCTTCATATTGTATAAGAAGGGTCAATATTAAATTATCTTTGAGTCTATAGTTCCTTTCAAAAGGGCAGATAATATGTAAGACGAACCATTTTTTTCTGTTGGTAGGCAAATTACTGTTCATTATGATAACATTAAGGTCAGCACAATTTTTAATAATTTTTCTGAATCTTCAGGTATTGTACTTTTAAAGTATCATTTTCATGTTACTTTAGTGGGCCATTTGGGTGTAAGACTTTGGGTACCAGCTAAAATGAATGTTTAATTCTCATCAACATTAGATTTCTTAATCTTTGAATTAAGCAATTCTCTTAGAGACCTATAATCTGGTACATATATGTTTAAAAATTAGAAGTCAGTTCCCCAACACATGCCCTGCCCTAGCACCAATAGGCTCTGCCTCTGTTATTAGTCTACCATAGTGCCTTCGATCCACTCTGCCACGAAGGGTTCTCTGAAGCATTTTGAAGAGAAGCAATTTGTGCCAAAAACTTTAAATCATAAACTCCCTCTCAATGAACTTTCTGGATTTATTATAGCTGTGTATTTTTTCTGTACATCCTTTGGTTTTACATACTTTTAATAAAAAGGAAAACATAATGCAAGTCTATTTTTGAAATTGAGAAAAGTCAATTTTTAGCCTGTTGTTTTTCTTCATGGCTTCTGTTGAAGTTATTAAAATTTATGTAGTAAAGCTTGTGAAGTGACACTCCACACATTTAAAGAAATTAATCATTTTATATCTGTGGATAGGAAATAATGTAACCTTAGAGATATTAAGTAATCATTACATTTAATGTGTGAATAATGTTCTTTGCTGCTTTTCATCTGATAATATATGTATGCAACATGTTTAACATGTTTACCTTTTGTATGTATATCGTAGCTCCTACGATGTATTATGTGTAAGCAGTTCTGTTTATTCTTTCAGAATAACACCTACATGATCAAATATTCAAATCAAGTCATGAGTCTATGACCAAATCATGCTGTAATGAAATAGAGTGATAGTCATGCTTAGGGATGTTAGGGCCAGTATTAAAAGACAAGCTTGGTCTTGGGCATAATTTAAGTTGTCTGGAGGTACAATTAAAAAGAGAGATTTATATATATCTAATTTTTGTATACAGGATGGGGCAAAAGTAAGGTTATAGCTCACATGAAAAATAATACCATAGTTAATAAATAACAATACAAGAAGAAACTGTTTTGTGAACTCATAACTGTAAACCTACGTTTGCCCCACTCTGTATATGTGAAATGTTTACATATATCTGAAGACACAAAAGTTATAAATCAAGCTAAAAAATTATAATAAAATACGTGCTATCTTCCTCCTTTGATGAACATGCCTTCATAATGAATTGCAAGACCAGTTAGGTTTTGAAATTCTTGGAATACTTGGAGCTTCCCAGGGAGTGCTGGATGTGGCCTGTGGCTTCTCACTCACCCCAGTGCCTTGTGTACACATGTGCGTACACCGGTCCCCATAGGCAAGCTTCATTTGTAGCTGCTTCCTTGAGAAACACCTTTTGGGCCACTTTGCAGCTCTGCCACTGTGGCTTAGCTCACCCTCTGGAGGATCTAGCAGGTGAAAGGCCTGTGCAAGCCCTGGAAGCATGTTATGTTGTTTAGGCAGCTGGCTCCCAAGTCCCTAGGGCCCCAAGTCCCTAAAGCCTTGACCCTGCAGGATGTTTGTGTGGAGGGACATAGCTGGAGGAGGGAAAGAGCAGACTGCTAACACACTGGCTCAGGGCAGTGCCCCTCTTGCCTGGGTGATCCTGCTGAGTCCAACCCAGAGATTTAATCTTGTTCACTTTACTTGATGGTGGCATTGCTGTGAAAGTTTAACCTCTGCAGTTTCTGCAGTCCAAACAGAAAACAGAAGCTCTGCCTGTTTATTCACATACAGATATTTTAGAAGTAAAAGTCCTTACCAAGGAAAACATGAGTGGTGCTAATATATGTTATGAATCATGGTATTTAGGGAACTTTTATTTTGACAGTAAATATACTTCTGTGATTTTGTGCAGTGTAGGCTTTACTTGAAATTGAAAAGGCAAATTTCAGCATGATTTCTTGTTATCTTTAAGTCATTTGGTATTTGCAGTTTTTACAAAATGCAAGTTTTTATGCATGAGCTTATCTAATATTTTACTTACGAAAAACTTTTTCTAGTGGTTTAGGTATTAATCTGCTGAGAAGATAGCCTTGGTATGTAATACAAGGTCAATTCCATGAATGAGAATAAGTAACTAGAAAAATTCAATGACTCTACATTAAATTAGGTATTTGATTTATTTATCTTCAAACCTTAAGTATATCATAACATAACTAAGAATAATTTATCAATTTTTCACCTGCTTGTGATTTTAAAATAGAAAATATAACAATATTCCTTCTAGGGTTACACCATGGGGCAAGGCCACATCTTGAGGGTTTTTTTGTTTTTATATTTATTTATTTATTTGTTTGTTTGTTTATTTACTTATTTATATTTTGATTGTTCAAGTACTGTTTTCTGTCTTTTACTAAAATCCCTGCCCCCCCTCCCATTTCCACCTTCCCTAATTTTTGTCCATGTGTCTATCATATTTGTTCCTGTAAACCCTACCCCTTTACCCCTGAAATTCTCATGGAATTCCCTCCTCTCTCCCCTTTGGTCACTGTCAGCCTGTTCTCTATTTCAGTGTCTTTGATTATATTTTGCTTGTTTGTTTGTTTTGTTGTTTAGGTTCCTGTTAAAGGTGAGATCATGTGGTATTTGTCTTTCACCACCTGGCTTACTTTGCTTAGCATAATGCTCTCCAGTTCCATCCATGCTGTCACATAGGGTAGGAGCTCCTTCTTTCTTTCTGCTGCATAGAATTCCATTGTGTAAATGTACCATAGTTTTTTTATCCATTCATT
>PVKM010027142.1:0-18943 GCA_004027735.1 Carollia perspicillata | reverse complement strand
CTAAGGTATAAGTGAAGAATATGTTCGAGTATCTGAGTGACCAAGCAGTTAGTGACGGTGGTAGAAGTGACATGGACTCCCCCTCAGCAGCAAACACAAAGAGATAAAGGCAAGGAGACAGGGCAGGAGCAAGGAAGGGAAGGATTCTCTACTGTGTGGCTCAGCTTAATCCCACCCTCCACTGTAAGTCCCAGCTCCATGGCAAAAGTAAAGTCTACTTTATTCCCAGGGCTTGCTCAATTACAGAATGGACAGTGAAGAAGTATGAGCTCAGGTAATGCCCAACACCACGTGGCCATGCTTAGCTTTGAAGAAACAGAAATAAGCAATAAATTTCCACTATGTCATAATAAAGAATAACTAAATATGGTAGACAAAATGTATTAAAATTGCATAACTGTTAACAAATATTTTTTTAAATGTTGTATGTAGACATGTTGTACGTGATGGGGCATGTAGAGGGTATAAGCTACCCTTCTTTGAGAATCCTCTCTCCTTTTCAGGCCTCAGACATGAGTTCAAAATGTTACGAGTATTAGAATGCTTTGAAGTGCGAAAACAAAAAACTCGATAACAAATAAATTCACTAAAAGAAAATGAATTATGCACTTAAAAATAAACCCAGACGTTTGACAGTTTCCAGGCACACCCAGCTCTGGCCCTGCCATCTGCCATCTTGCAGGTGTCATTGTTGTGCTCCCCGACACGTGAACTTAATCACAGGCTGACAGCAGGCACCTGCGTGAGGTCAGAAGTTACATTCAGTTTCCAATTCTTCCATTTCCATGACTCTCAGAAGCTGGAAAAGACTTTTATGAAAGCCACCCAGCAGACTTCCCTTAACATCTTAATTTCCAGAGTTGAATCCACCCTTAAAACCTATTCCCAGCAATAAGAGTTTAGTTATCGATTTTCAACCTTTTTCGTCTCTTAGCACACATAAACAAATGATTGAAATGTTGTGGCACACCAAATAATATATTTTTTGCCATCTAACAAAAATAGGTATGGTTTTGATTGATTTACAAAAACTAATAGTAGTAATTACCTAACCTTTTTGATCCAAAGTGACTTTTAAAAAAATCAGGTGCCTATACTTGTATATAAGGATTTCTGGTACCAAAAAATTAACCAATCAGGCACAAACTTATTATGCAACATGACCAATATGATGCAACTCTATTATGTGACCTACATATTTATGGTTCAACCAGGGCACTCACACTGGATGGCTATTGTTTAGTTAGCTGTTTTCATTTTTTTATTGGACAGTCTAAGGGAAAAGAGACCAGTGCCTCTGACTAAATAGGCAGGTATCACATGATTTAAATTTTTACGTAACATCTCATTGAAAATTGCTGTATTAGATGAATTATTATAAATAGAGTAAATGTTGCAGAGTTTATGATAATCCTGATACATATAATAATTTGATCTTAACTATAGAATTTGATCTTAACTATTTACTTTGGAAACTATATCAATGCCGTAGCAGTGTAGTATAACTGGTTGACTTGAATTTAGTGAACCAAAGGTCAAGCCCCACGTGGTAGACTTGGTCTGTTGGTGAGCAAAAATCATTCCTTGATCTTTTTCTGAAACCATTATTATGAATGACCTGCTGTCCCATCATCTTAGAGCACTTTTCTACTCACCTTTGTAATCCTTAATCTTTATAGTCTGGGTGCAGTGTAAGTGATTTCCTCCTTAGAGGAGAGCTACATTTATACATCTCTCTCCTGCTCAATATTCTGTCAAAGCATCCTCGTGTTTCATTCAGAACACTTACCACACTTTTCAATTCTATATTTATTTGATCACTTTTGTAGTGTTTATTTTTCCAAGCTGGCTCCAATTCCCATGGGAATACAAATCAGTTTTATTTTGTTAACCACTGCGGAATAATGCATACCACTGTGTATAGCACATAGTAGGCACTAACTAAATATATGTTGAAGGAAAGAACTAAGTAAATATATTCACAGATACAGACATAAATATATATAGGTCTATAGATATAGAGTCTATAACATAAACATTTCCATACTAGGAGTTTAATATATTATACAAGACACTTCAAATAATCAGGTTAAGATGGACTTTAATGGCATTGAGAGGGTTATCTATCACTTGGGAGGAAAATCTTATCTCATAAAAAAGAGAACACATTTCATGTTGAGTCAATATCTAACCTTAAAAATAAACCATAAAAGATAAGTCCTAGAAGAAAATAAAGGACAGTCTTTCATTCATCTACAAGTGGGTAAATAAAATCTTTCTAAGCAAGCCACAAACCCACGAGTCATAAACAACTTAATTGATTGATTTGATTACATAAAAACCTAAATCTTATATGCAGTTAAAAACATAACAATGTGGGGCTGTATGTGTAGTATTTATTATGCTAATTATATAAGAACTCATTGTCAAGAGCTCTGCAGGGTCTGATATTCTGTCCTCCCTCCAAACAAACAAGTCGGTTCACGTGTTTCACAGAGAGTGGTAGAGGGCACAGGAGTCTTGGACCAGAGATGTAAAACAGTTCATCGCTACAGCAACAGCAATAGCGACAGCATCAAAAACTTTGCTCTAGTTCTCTGAACTCCCATACCCACAAGCAAGAATGAAGAAAGCCGTAGGCACCTCAACATGCCGTGGGCCACACTACAGGGGAGAAACCCTAAGCGTAGGGGACACATTGTTATAAAGGAGAGTAAAATATGAGTGCCCTTTACCCCAGAGGAAGACACTATCTTTTTCCTCCAGAAATGGAAGTAAACGTACCCTTTACTACAAGGAAAATAGCTATCTATTTCTTTCTGGGCTGTTGACTATTCAAATAGCCTTGAAATAGGAGTCCAGAACACAAGGCAGAAATGCAAGAGATCCTTGGAGAATTGTTTCCAATATTCATTCTAAACCAATTTTTCACTAAGTACAGGTCCTAGTACTTCTCAATTATTTGAAGATACTTTTCTCTCTCTTACATCAGTAATTATTCACTCTACTGCATCCCTTTGGCACATGATGGCATTTTTATGCTCCAGTTTCCATCCCATATCTCTGTATCTCTGCACAGCCAAACTGCTTCTTGAATCCCCTAGTTTTTCCTCCATTATTTTTACATACATGTACTCCAGTCATACTTTTGCTCACAGAATTCCTTTAAAACACCTTTGTCAAGATCACCAATGACTAGGATGACCATATAATTTATTTTCAAAACCATGACACTTACCAATAAAAGGAACATTATTATTAATTAAACCAAGACAACAGGTAGAAACTGGGAGTGCTACAGGTACATTAGGATGGATACTCATCCTACCAAAAGTCTTCACGTGGTCAAATCCAATGGTCAATTCAATTTTTATTTGGCTTCATAAATTCAAAGCATTTGCCACCACGGATCATATAATTTTATCGCTTATTCTCCTGGACACCACATTCACTGATATTCCTTCTCTGTATATTTGATACTTACCAACAACATCACTATGGATGAGTAGGCTTCAGTCACTAGCCCTATTTCCTTTTCTATTTACTCTGTTTTCCTCTGTGATCTCACCCAGTCATGAGGTTTAAAATACTACCGATATGTCATTGGTGAATAAATGTATATTTTCAGCACAGGTCTCTCTTCCGAATTTCAGACTACTATATTCAACTGCCTACTCAATATCTCCTCTTGGATTCTAATAAACTTATCAAACAATGAATTATTTGAGTATAAATTCACCCAATGGTGAAAAGCTTGACACGGGAAATCCAATATGTCAAGACATTTGCAGTCTCAGACTATGGCATATTAGCTATCGTTCAAGCTATGGGAAACTGCAAATCTGACGGCTGACTCCTCTATCTCTCCATTTAAGTCACTAGCCAAAAAAATATATTAAGCTACGTAGAACCACAAGAAGTGAGTGAAAAGAGAATAGGATGTAGAGTTGCACAGGTGTTTAAATCCTAGCTCCTCTTCTATTTCCTAGCTGTGAGATATTATCACACAGCTCAGAAAGTTGTTATGGAGCATATGTAATTGCATTACACTGGGAATAGCAGCAAGCTTAACAAAAATAAAATACTTAAATAGAATTATATATTTATATAGCAAAAACAATGCGAGTGGCAGAGAATTCAGAGCAGGTGGAACAGCCTAAAAATAGTCATCTAAAATTCAAGTGTAGTTTATCATTTCACTCTGCCCTCCTTACCATGTGGTTTCATCAAAGATGGCTGCTCCTCCTGTTGTCCCAGCTGAGAAAAAGGAATACAGAAACAGCTAAAAAAAAATTACAAACTTTATCTTCCTAGGGATTTCTGAAAGGGAGTCTTTACCCAGAAAATTTCACCTCTGTCACATTGACCAGACTGTGCACATGACCATGACTAGACGCAATGAAGCCCGATTCAACCAGAAATAGAGGAACCTTGAACAAAACTGGAGTTATTTTAGTAAGAGGAAAACTAAATTGATGGACAACTAACATGCATGTCAAAAATGTTAATGTGATAATGTAAGCAAATGCTCCAGCATAGTAGATGGCTCAGTAAATATAGGTTCTATTATTGATCGACATTCTTTGACTACAGTTATTTTATCATCTTTAAATTTATTTAATACTACCATTTGCCAGTCAGTGTTTTACTATTTAATTTGCAAGAATATCATAGGAGATTTGGGCCCAAAATTTTGCTCAAACCTAGGAAGGGAATTCTAGGTGGAAGGAATTTCCTGATACAGAGAATAGCAGACAGTAATGAGAACGTCAGAGTGAATGATGGGGTATTAACCTAGGGCAAAGGGGGCTCTAGGAGGTACCAACCAATGATATGATTCAAGACGACAGTAAACGAGCCAGGAGTTTTAGTCCATTTCTCTGTTTCTATGCTTTGTACTAATTATATCTACCTAGAGTTCTTCTGTTTTTTATATGCTCCCTTGGAGACAGAAAAGTTTGACCAAATTTACTAAAACCTTCTAAATGTTGTGAGCTCCTTACAGTTAGATAATGCTTAAAAATACAAAACGTTTTTACTATGGACAGTACTCTTTCTTCCAACTTTCAACTGAGAGTTTGACAAAGTTTTCCTCAGCTTGAACTTCTAGTTTTTGTGCTTGTTATCTTTCAGCACAGCTTGATCAATCACAAAGGCTCCAACTCCCTGCACAAAATTATACAATTATGGCAACTGCCCTTTGAAAAGGAAATATAGCCATAGGGGGAGGCAGCCAACTCACTCAGGCTCAGCTAGTCAAGAAGGGTTAAGCAGCCACAAAGAACATTGGAAGGGAGATGGCTGGAGCTTAGGGCATTTTGAGAAATTAATTTGAGAGACTTTTACTTTCTTCATGAACCCCTCCAGTTGAAAACCAGTTTTCATAGCGTGGAGCTCCTGCCTGTGGAACTCACTATGGTAGGGGGTCAGCAATCCAATATATGACTAGATTTCAAAATAAGCTGACTATATGCTATGAACAAAAATAGCACCACTACCTGTTTGCTAGGTCAGGGGAATTGCATCATGAACAAGGGGGTTAAAATTGACCCTCAACAAAGTGCTAAATAAAGATTTTTCTTAATCTATAGTGCATGATAGTAGAAACATCAGTGAAAGACTTTATTTTGCCCTGAAATATTAGGTTTAAATTATTTTAATATGTGGACATTGAGTAAAATAGATCATCAGTATTTGTTCACTCAAAATGAAAAAAAATTAAGAGAAAATAATTTTGTCATTTTCATTGCCAAATATTATTAAGTAAAAGCATAATGATAAGTGTAATGATAAGTTCCTTTTTCCTTACTCTTTTTTTCACTGTAAATAAAGCTCATCTCACTAATTAGAGCACTTGAGAAACATTATTAGGTGTTTAAGACCTATCCTAAGAAGTTGTATATGAAATAACTATAAAGGAAATTATGGTTTAAAGAAACAACATTTTGAACTTTCTCAGAGAGCAAAGAATCTCTAATTTATATTTTGCTTTTAGATTCAGACTTTCATTATATGTGTGTATGTATGTATATATCTATACAAACATGTTTTATGTATGTATATATCTATACAAACATGTTATAAACATGTGTTTATATTAGGTTTTGTATATTTAACATATACATATATTCATGCATATTTTATATGAGTCATGAAAAAATAAATGCATCTTTCAAATGAAAACAGTATAATACAGTTTTGTGAAACTAATCAGGCTTTTAACTTGTTTTAAAATTTTTTATTTGTTTTTCTAAATTAGTTTTAGAAGATATTGACAAGTTTTAAAAAATTAGTTCACATCTAAGTTTTATTATTAAAATATTTATATATGCCTTAGTTCTTTAAATAGAGTATGTGTGTGGGGGTATATATATGTGTGTGTGTGTATATATATATACACATATACATATATATACATATATATGTATATATACATATATACATATGTGTATATATACATATATATATACATATATATATATATATATAGTATGTATATACTTACCCAAATCTTTTCTAACTTGGGCATTAATAGCATTATATTCTTGTACCAAGAGGGATAAGACTTTTTTAGAATCTCTAGAGTGGTAAAAAATGTAGGCATATTTATACTTATTAATACTGATAAAATGGAATACTTAATTTTTGAGCCTTCAATTTGTTATGTATACTAAGTTAGTTGCTTTATATGCATAATTTATTTAATTTAATATTAGTATTTTAATTTGACATAATTCTCACAAGAATCTTTTTGCACAGGCCTCTATCCATTCTGAAGATAAAGAAACACATTTGAAGAAGAAAATTAACCTGCCAAAATCAAACCCTAACAGGGGGAATCAAAATGAAAGCTTAGTTTCATAGCAGAGAATGAATACACTACACATACATAAAGCTACCCATATTAAACTTAGTAAATGTTAAACCCAGCTTATTAGCATAACCTGATTTTTCTATCAAGACTAGAGCTTGTGTGTTATGTGTTTTTAGTATATTTCACAGTTCAGTGAGTATAGTTCCTGTGTGAACCCAAGGAGCAGCATGACCTCAATATCCAGGCTCAGGAATTCAACTAACAAAACCCAGACGGCCAACTCAAGGAGGCTGAATCTGAAAATCCACATCAGGACCCTCCAGGACACTGCCCGCTTGTCTTCAGCTCCTCCCCCTGCTCTCTTTGTCCTGTTTCTGATTTCCCCGCCTATAAAAACCTTTGCCTGCTCTGAGACGTTACAATGGACGTTGGGAGGAGAGTCCCTCATCTTCTCCGGTTGCCAGCACTTGCGTAAACCCCTTTTCTTCTCGCCACACCTGTTTCATGAGCTTGGCTCTCATTTCGGCAGGCAGCTGAACCTGGGTTTGGTTACTGTTTTATGACTTCGGGAGGTTTTGCTTTGTTTTGTTTTTAGCTAAAATATACTAGTGTTGTTCAAAAGTATTATAAATCAAGGCTATATTTACCTTTGTTATAAGTTAATACAGAGATTACAAATACTATTATTAAGAGGTAATATCTTAAATAATGTAATTCTGGGAAAGAGATTTATATTTCTTAAAAAGTTAAGAAACATTAAAAATGTTAAGAAGAGTGAGGATACGTAAACAGGGTAAGGTAAACTTTGAAATACTAATCTCAAATCATTAGCAGAAGCAATGGCTTCGAAAGCTAAAGCTTCATTGTAAAACAATGTATTTCAGACATGCAAAAGGTATAAAGAATAATAAAACAATATGTATTCACCATTCAACTTAATAAATAAAATACTATCGATATGATTTGTCGGTCTCTTTGCATCTCTTTCCAACCACATTCTTTCACTGAAATTAGTGACTAACAATTTCTATTCCTTTCTGATTACTAATATATTCACAGAGTTCATCATTAAAAATGTAAATCATATATAGTGAAAGTTTATCCTTGGCCCCTGCCCTCATTGGTCATATCTCCTATTTACTCACTCCCCTCGGGCAGCGCTGTTTTAGTCTTCTGTGTGGCTTTCCAGAGTTTCATTATACCACGTATTTCTGTATGTATTTTCTGCATGGGTTGCCTCTCTGTATAAATCACTGTACCATTCCATTCTTTAACTTCATTAAATATTCTCCTACAATTTACTTTGTATATTCAAAATTATATTGGTAAGATTCTTATATATTTATATGATAAAATCTGATTCATTCATTTTCATTCAGTGCATTGTACCACACTTTAAAATTCATTCCACCGTGTTACATTAAACTGGTTCAAGTTTTGCTGTTGCTTGTTTGCTGTTTTCGGTTATGAACAAATCTGCTAAGATATTGTTTGATGGATAACTCTGTGCATATATTTGAGCATATCTTTAGATATACCTGAGAGAAATCGCTGGACCATAGGGTCGGCCCATTTTTGCCCTTACTAGATATTACCAAACTGCTCTCTAAGGTGGATTTACAACTCTACCAGAAGACGAGAGCATTTTTTGCCTCACCTTCTCAGATGTACTTGCTGTTGGCCAACTGCTAAAACTGTGTGAATGAATGTAGTTGCTGTCCGGTGATACTGATGTTTATTTCTCCATTTTCCCTTTACTACTGTGACATGGCACACTTTCCTTGCTGGGAGCCACTAGCTTAGATTCACTCGATCGCATTCTACTTTCAATCCCCTATGCATGTTTTTTCCTTACTTTTGTGAGCTCTGTTTTTCATTTAAAAATATATTTGTTACCTGAAAACCACAGTGTTGATGTGCTGGGTCAAGATGATGTAATGTTGATGACACTCAGGGAAGCCAGGGATGAGCAACTAGACCTGGACAGATTACATGCAAAAATGCAAAGTCAGCATTAAAAGATGGCCTAAGGTATGTGTAAACTCCCAGAAATGCAGAACGGTCCTTTCACCTACAGTAGTAAGGACAGTTTTCAAAAGAGACCCAACACCTATATATGAGTGCAGTTGGAGAATAATGCCATGCACCCTTGGTTACACAGGTCATAAAAGGAACTATTGGATAAGCTAATGATGGGAAGTATAAGGAAAGATGAAAGGAAAGCTGAGCCTGTCTTCAACATTTAAGGAGCAATTCTGTAAAGATTAATATTTCCCTACAAGACAAGCACATTTGCTTAAAATAATAGGAGGACCCCAAGATTAAGAAAAATACAGATATGAGCTTTTAAAAAGAAGGTAAATTCTCCAAAACCATAGATATTAAAGTACTGACACTAAGGACATCTGCATTTGGTTTCAGCCTTACTTAAGCCTTAGCTCAGCAAACATTTGTTGAAAAAATATTTGCAAATATTAAGCACAGAGTGAACATTTGTTGGTTCAGTTAAGGAATGAACTTATTGATGTGTAAGTATCTTCTGGTCCGTAAGACTTCTAAATATTTCTGGAGTATTAATTTTGTATTCACAACCATACTGCAAGTGCCTTAAAAATGCAGAGTATTGTAGGCTTTTATGGAAGACCATTAAAAAGTTTCTACAGCTAAGCCAGGACAGGGGACTCTAGTTTCTCCCACACTTTGTCCAGAGGTATTGGACAAACTAGGCAAGAATAGCTGAGGAGGTGGTAGAAGACTGCTTTTGCAAATTTTAGAAAGTCATTTGTAAGATGAAGCAGCAAGAAGTTAAAGGCTGGGGAGAGATAAAGGCTTGCTCTAAGGAACCCAAAACAGGGATAAGGGTGAGGAGGGAGGGACACCTCCATTGCTGCTCAAGTGAAATGAAAAGCACTTTGAAGAGACCCCTAAGGCTTGAGTAAGCCTGATGTGGACCAGTGCAATGTTCACAAGAGAAAAAGGGAGTGAAAGAAATAGAGACAGACAGAAAGAGGACACCTGAACTCATTCTATATCCTGCCCAAGAAGATCACCTGGAGGGAGCAGCATACCTTGGCAGAACTTGAGAGAGATAAGGGGTCAGCAGAAGGAGCTGCATTTGGTAAAGAAACGAAACTGCCGAGGAGAGCACTCACCAAGTCCTCAGCAGTGGCTGGTAGTATCAGAGACAAAGAGACACCTTTAAACACCTTTCATGGTCAGATCGCTGCCAGCTAGTAAGACTGATCAGGCTTCTACTTCTCTCTCCCAAACTCCTACCTCCAAACCTGGACAGGTCAGAGACATCAATAAGGAGTTAACAAAAGAGGCATTGTCGATAGTGGGGGGCAGCTAGCAAAGTGAAAAAGAAGGAAAATGTCTGTTTACCATCTGCCCTTCCCAGATGTATGTTTCTGCAGGGATTTCACTTTGACTGAAATTCAGTTTTTATTATTACACTGGACAGGATATATTAATTACTGAGTTGGTATTACTTGAGGGACAAAAGTTACCAGAGGATATTTAAAAAAAACGATTATTATCTCAGAGTGAATAGATAAGCTATCTGGGCTAGCTGCCCAAATTTTATTTCAAGAAAAGAAAAAAAATGGCCCCACAGATACGGTTTGTAGAGGTAATTACAAGGAGAAAATGTATTTAGGGTTGCACCTCTGGGTCTTGCTTATTCAACAGTTACAAGAACACTGAAGGAACTTACTACTTGGAGTTAAATAGGAATGGATTCTAATCATATAGTATTTGAGAATTACTAACAGCATTAACTGAAATTCTTCACTTAACCTCTCTGAGTCTCAAGATCCTTATCTGCACAATGCAACCCACAAAGTTTAAATGTATTTACATATATAAAGTAACTAATAGATTGTTGGACACAAGGAGAATGCTTGGTATACACAAATTTTATAATCAAAATTATATTGAATTAATAGAGGGGACACAAATTAATACCCTTGGGTCAAACCCAACCCATGTACTCTTTTTGTAAATTCAGTTTTATTGGAACACAGCAACACTCATTCTTCACATACATTCTGTAGCTGTTTTTTATGTAACACATTGGCACTTCATGCATTACAATGGCAGAGGTGAGCAGTTGTTACAAAACCATATGGCATGCAAAGACCTATTTACTCTCTGCCCCTTTACAAAAAAGTATTTGCCAAAGATCGAGTTAAACATTGTGCTTTTATAATAAGCCATTTATCAAGATGAAGCCTTTACAATCACTATTTTATTTAATTTTTACAAATACTTCTTTGTACTACTCTCCGACTTTCAGAGTTAATTTAAAAGTAAATAAAGGTCTTATACGCAGTGCATAGCTTTGTAGGGGAAGGTGTCAGAAAGCTCTACTCTGCACAGTCACACAGGGTCCCAGGGTGTCACCTTCTTTAACTACATCTTTAGATGTGCTCCCTCCTTTATCATCACAGTAAAGGAAAGAGTGAAGGAGGTTGCTCATTGATCCTTAATGTTTTTACTCATGAATGAGATATACGTATACTCACAGCCCATTACCCAGAGCCAGTTACATGGTCTTACCCAGCTGCAAAGGGTGGAGACAGGAGCACATGGATTTTTGTGATCAATATGTCTTTGCCATATCCATTAGGTAAATAACACTTTATTAAAAGTTAAAGGATACAGGGGATGAGAGAGACCAAGAGACTTGTCCATGCCTGCACAACTACTAAATAGCAGAGCCGGATTAAAATCAAAGCTCTTAGATCTTCATAGAATATAATGCCTTACTGCCATATTCTTCTTTTCCCTACATTCTCTTTATTGTACCTCCTCCCCCCAATCAGTCCCGCTATTCCTATTATCACATTAGTTTTCCACATGATGACATTGAATGTGATGGAGGTTCTCATTTGAAAGGAGTTGATCTTCCCACAGGACTGCTTCTGCTCTATTTGTCTACCTGATTCTTCACCTACTTGAGTTTGCTAATTTAATCTAGTTGAGTGGCATAGATTTTTGTGTTTGTTTATTGAAAAGCCCAGAGAGTATATCAAAGAAATGGTGAAAGATCCTGTTGAGAATTTCCTCAAGCATATCATTCAAATTAGAAACATTCTTTCTCCCATACCATTATTCTTGTCCAGAACTCGAAATAGGCAGCTTTCAGATCTGCTGCTTTTTCCAAATTGTAATAAATAAATGGCATTCTTATTCATGAGAATCTGTTCTAATTTAGAAGCTCACCTTTGCCTGCACCTTTACTTTGCAACCTCGGGGGAAAGTAATTAAACTTAATAGCTTCTGTGGATTCTAAACAAAGATGTACAATAAATGTGATGATGATAACCAAATGCAGGTGTTTATAGAAACCAACAATTTTGGCAATTCAATTCATATTTATAGAGTTCTCTTCTGGAACTATAGAAATACATTAATTGTCACTAGAATGGTTTTCCCTACCTTTAGGTTAATTAGTAATTATTTATTCACTGTTATCTTTTAGCCCCTGGAATAAGATACTGCTGTGGTGGAAATACATTTTCCATAAGTCATCTTTCTTAACTCAAAACTGATTTCATTCTTTGCTTCAGTAGGCAACAGGGCACTTCAGCTACCAAAGACATGAAACAATGGAAATGTGGGCCTAGTGGGAAATAATTGTTTAAAAATAATTCACCGATCATTCCAATGCACGAATCTGAAGTATGTTTAAGTTTTTTTATTTTTACCATCATTATAGGATGTGAGCATGCCACTTCCAGAAGAGAGAATATTGCAGCATTGAAATGTGAATGAACATGAAAGATCTCAAAACACACTGAACAGATCAAGGCGAAATGAAGCTCCAGTGCTACTCCATTTTTCACTCGCCATGATGGCCAAGATAAAAAGTTGTGAAACACTGTATTGTGACACAGATTGTTCAATAGGCTCTCTCACATATTGCTTGTGAAAATGTAAATCGGTTAAGGTTCTTTGGAGGGTAATTGTAGCCATTTGTTAAATTATTAATCCATATGTCTATTGACCAGAAATTAAACTTCTAGGAATCATTTCATAGATGGGTTCAAAAATGTATGTAAATTTATATTCATTTTAGTGTTGTTTGTAATGATAAAAAACAGGAAATAAATGTAACTATCTACTTCTTGGGACTGATTAAATAAATTATGGATACTGTGCAACTGTGACGAGTATTATGTACTAATACAGAATGACCAGCAATCTGTAGGGCTGAGTGGCTAAAGAAAGAAGCAGAACAGTATGACCTGAAGGCCTACCATGTGTCAAGTATTTAAACAAACATGAATAAATAAGTGGATGAATGAATGCAGGGTATTTCAGAAACTGGAAAAAAGTTGCTTCAGAGGAAATAGTCAGCTCGGGGGAGAGGTGGGAGGGAATCTTACTCTTCAATGTATTGAGGAATTTATAACGTGTACATGTGGCTTACCCAAAAAAGATTAAAAAAACAAATAACGTAGGACACTATTGCTGAACTGTAATGTAAGAATTATAGACAAAATTATTCAATTTTACATTCTATCAGAAACAAATGTTGATATCTCATGAGACTTTGAAATCTATATTCAATACAAGTAGATTTTACATTATTTCAAGCAACTCTATGATAATGATGAGTCTAAATAATTGTAAAATGCATTTCTTGCTATCTACAATTCCTATCCTTGCCTTTCATAAGGATTCTAATATTTAATTTCAGATAATGATGCTTCTCCCAAAATTAATCTTGTGTCTTTAATTATTCAAGTATCCAGCCTTGCTGAAATCATTCTAATTATTCCCATTGCTCAACGGTATTAGTAAAAATTACATTTAAATTCAAAATAATTTAGATGGAGTTCTTCAGATTCCTACAAGCATTTAGCTATTTTTATAGTTTCACATCTTGAGTTAAAAAAATAAAAATAAAACGATCAAATGTAGCCAATATCATTGTTTTAATTTAAATGATTCTGTGTATTTGTCCCTAATGCAACACCATGGAAGGTAGATTAAAATTAGCTTTCTGTCTCTTATGATTTGTAAATCCCACCTCTCATATTACCTCCTCATTTACACTTTTAAAAATTTTATGATGCTCATATTCTTTTATTATCTGTTAGGTTATTCAGCAGCCAAGATTTTATGTACATTTTCTAGTGCATTGCCCTTGAGAAATGAAGATTATTATTCATCCCAAATAAATAAATACCATGTAAGATTGTAATGGCAGATTTTAAACAACAGGGGCTGCCACCTAACATAATCTCTTGTCTGCTAGATTATGCTATCTATTTTCTGAAATAGATTTTATATATACATATGCAAAATAATGTTAAGTATTTTTTAAAATAACATTTGGCATTTGAAAACGTAAAAACCCATTGTAGTGTTTATTAAATTATTTAACAAATAATTTCAAGACTATGACCCTTGTATTTAACATTAATTTGAGTGGGAGCCAAGGACCCAAACCAGCCTGAAAAATTAGAATGAAAAATAGAAACAATAAATACATTCCTTTCATGAGTGAGTCTTGATGTTTTGATTTAGGTTAGATAAATTAAATTAGTTTGGGCTGAGCTCCCACTCCACCCCGACCCCCATAGCAATATCATTCCCCAGAGTCTATTTTCACAGCCGTGTACATGATTTGCAGCGCTGGCTTTCAGAGACTCTGTGCACCTTATCTCCCCTCTATGCCATAAAGGAACAAGGCACAGAAAAGAAAAAGTGTACATCTTAAATATGAATCTCCATTGAAATTTCTGCTCATGGCTAGCACAAAGTTCTTTACCATAAATGTTCTAGGCTAAGCAAGCTTTTAAAACTCTTTATTCAAGTTTCTCTTAGCAAGGGAATAAATTTCTATCTGTGACCTTTGGAAAGTAATGCCAATGCTTTTATTTTTCATGGTAGCGATCAAAGCAGCAATGAAATGCAAAGTCCAATCATTAATCAAGCGTTAGGTAAAGGTGAGTGGATTTGCACTGCACCCCCAAAGAACTCTTTGAAGCTAGGGACATTGTTCCCATAATACAATGCCCCCACAAATGTGCTTTACTAAATTGTCAATTCTGAGCCAGAGCTACAAGGAATTTTAAGGGAAGGTTGAGTAGTACAACAGATACTGTTAGTCATTTTGAGGTGGAAGGGAAGCCATATTTTTTTATCTGAACATAGCAGGATTACATCTAAAAGTGAGCCTTTTCTTTCAGGCAGATGGAAACATTATCTCACATAAACACTCAAAAAAAAAGGTTGAAACATTAAAACTGAAGTTTTAATAAGGTAGTGTTTTCTTTTATCCATTCCAAATTGGGAACAACTCAACCATTTCTATCACTCGCCCCTACCCACTCCCACCCAGAACCATTTCTCTAAGAAACTTGCTAATGACCCCACAAGCTAGCACTCCCGACTATGTAAACAGACTTGCTTGTGGCTGGGAATAGCTTCTGACATCTTGAAAGTCTGATCTCTTTCAAATCCCATGGGCCCTGAGGGAAATAGAAAAATAGGTTCAAATTGCTCAAAAACAATACTACCAGTCACATTAAGATGACATGAGAGAAAATGAAGGGAGCTCTCTGAACTTCTGAGTACTCTCTTCCCAAATTGCTGTTGGCTCCAACGACAGACTAAAATGCTAAAATTCTGTACAAAAAAAAATCACTACCCAACCAAGGTACAAGGACTGTTGGAAACTGCAGTTTCTGGCTACAGATCTAGAACACACAACGCACCAAGCACTGGCAGCAACTTTTTCTAGCCCTTTTCTTCCTAGAATTATTTGTAACAAGAAAAGTTTTTTTTGCAAGCTCTTTGTCCAGTTCCATAGAGTGTAATGAGAAATTTTCCAATGTGGATTAAACTTTAGATGAGTAACTAATTTCAGGAACAGCCTCCAGATATTACATTTTATCACAGTTATATTGGCCAGTGTAACAATTTTAATTTTACAGAGAGAGACACAGAGAGAAGAAAGCTCAAATGGCTACTTTAATTCAAATTATAAATGTGAAAAAAAAGAGACGGATTTCCTCATAAATCTGTTAGATTTTCCTCAGGACTCAAAGAAATTTTTATTGCCATCACTCATTTGATATAAGTTTATTTTTAACCTTAAGTCTAGATCTTCGGGAACACACTCTGAGCTGGATATTTGCATACAGCTAGTTTCTAAGGTGTGATCTTCCCACAGTGCTTGTGAGGGAGTGAGGACAGCAGGATTGGTCAGAGGAGAAAGACCCCTTTGTAGCGGGGTCTCAGCCAATCCCACAGAGAGCTCAAGAGGGAATTGTCCTGCAGAGGGCTATTCTCTAACTAAAGCAAAAAGGTACCAAGTTTTACTTCCCGCATGGAGAAGTCATTGGATGTGGTGCCCAGGGGAAAAGAAAGAACTTGAGCCAGGTACTTACTGTGGCCTAGGGCAAATGCTGGGCAGGAACACAGCTGTGATTCCTTGCAAGGCAACACTCCCAGGCACAGAACAAATGACTGTCTCAGTCTAAAGAGACGTCTACATTTTTCCCCATTTAAATCTAAAGTCATTCATCTTTCAATATTGACAACCTATCAGTCACTACTTTCTAATATCTATCATGTTTTAATGTGTACATAGGGCTAATATTCTGAATATTATTAACTCCATGAACATAACACATCTTGAATATTTGTGAAGGTTTTTTTGTGTTTATTATTGAGAGAATGGACTGTTTACCATCATTGATTTCTTACCAGATCTTTAAAACTTAGAATTTTGACGCAACGCACAGTTGCAAACAGAATTTGTGTCACTGCAATTGTCACAGATGGAAGAAAAAAACTTTCCTTTTGTTGTTCTACTTTTCAATCAATATTTGTTTAGAGCTAAGATGAAAGGGTTTCCGTGAACAAGTTGCAAGCTTTGGGGCTGACATCAATTGTCTATTTGCAGCTGCGTGTTCTGCCAAGTCGCCACCATCTCTCGGTGGGACTCTAACAATAGCTGGCCAGCAGGCTCCTCAGAGCCCCACGTTTGTCTCTACACAGGAGCCCTCGAAAATCTAGTTAAAATGGGAATAAGCCCACTGAATTCCCCTGCTTTAAAACCCTTCCCTGGCACTCTGACTGCATTCCATAGTCCTTACTACGACTTAACTGAGAAAGGGCTTCGGGATCTGAGTCCTACCTGCTTCTCTCAAACACCCTTCTGAAATCACCCAACGAGCCTACAAACATCAAGGAGCATTGGCCTCAGTTCTGTTTCTGTAAAATAACAAACTCTTCTGGCTCCAGCTGTCTATATTCTGTTACCTACACTCAAAATAATCTTCCTTTGGAGACTTGGCAGTTCATGTCCTCATTCTTTACTTACTAGGCTATCCAGAAACACCTGCCTATTGCCCTCCCTTACTCCTGGGCTTCTACCGTGTCTCCCTGCCCCTGCCCACATCTTCCCCAAACTGATCCGTGTCTCTCCATAACGTCTTCATCACAGCTCTCCATAGTTCTCTTGCTTATTAATTTAATAACACGTTTGGTTTTATCACTACCATAAGAAGGCTAGCCGTGTGTTGTATTCCCACCTATTTTAATAATCTGTAAAATCGATTCCAATTATTTAAAAGACATAGCACATACAAGAAAAGGATGTGAAATGAAACTTGAGTGCTGGCCAAGGACTAGACAATAAGAAAAGTGTTAGGATGTGTTACAATTCTGGAACAATGGAAACCATTGTTAGAATTTTAGGAGTATGTTCTTGTAGTAGTAAAACATGTAAGTATTTCTATTTGATGCAACTACCTTGTTCACAACATAGGCATTTTATCGTATTCATATATTTACTTAAATGGCGGTTATTAAATTGCCTTTCTTATTGCTGATAAACTCTAACATAGCCTAAGTTTTTAGAACATTTATGTTGGGCCAGTCCTTACCAAAACTTTTCTATTTGTTTATAATATATTTGCAAAATATTCATGTAAAAATTTATCTTGACTCCAAAAGAAATCTTCATATGATCATACTGTTTAGTGTGGCACCTCTCCCAAGCCCTCCCTGAGCTATCATCCCCTTTTACTCTCTTCATGGTGCTTTGCCTGGGCATATCTATGTATCATTTACCTGTTAATTAAAGACTGTATCAGGGGACAGAACTGTCTTAGATTCTCCTTTATCTCTGTTCTTAGAATAAGAATCGGTAAATAGGTTACGTTTCACAGATATTTGTCAAAGTAATGGATGAATGAATGGATCTGTTAATCCAAGGAATTCACGTATACAGAAGTTGCTATTTCCCAATGAAGCTGAATAAATAAAATTTCTTAGTTACTACAGTCCTTTCACTCTGAAAAGGTCATACAATTAATCTTTTTTTAAATTCTTTGTATTTATGTATGCAAAATGACTACCTAATCCAAGGGTTCATCACTTACTAATAAGTAATGAAACCTTTTTTCATTCTGTTCTATGGCCATGTAAGTAATGAGCATCTAATTGCTAATTGATAATAGTTGTATTGATATTTATTATTTGCTGTATTTCTTCCTATAGTTATTTAGTTAACATGCTTAAGTGAGTTTTATTTTAATTGAATCATATTTACTCTTTCAAAGAAAAAGAGAGAGAGAGAGAATGGGAGAGAAAAGGGAGAGAGGTTGTCTTTTCCGCTCACTACTCTCATCCCAATACCTAGAATAATAGTGAGTAACACAATGGAGTCACTCAATAAATCTTTGTTAAGTTAATACATTAAAATAATTTGCATAGCCAAAGTGAATAAAGGTTCTCCCCTGGGAGAGATGTTCATCTCTATCCCTATTTTAATATCATTTTATTTTTAGCGTGGATTCTTACTCATATTCTCTACCGAGCACATCAGGAAAGGAAGGGCATTGGATCAGGAGTCGGGATCATGTTTCTCATCCACGCCCTTTCTTGTGTGACTCTATGTGTGTCCTTTAAATGATCTGGGATCCAGTTTCCTGAATTATCAAGCAATCAGAGCAGCCACCTGACTCTCTAAGACGCCTTTTTAAAACTAAAACCCACTACGAATGTCCCTTTTAATATGCATTTGTTTTTAGAGACAATTTGTAGACCACTACCCATTTTTGTCTCTTGTCAAATATCGTCAATGAAAAAGTCTCACAATTA
>PVKM010027141.1:0-18941 GCA_004027735.1 Carollia perspicillata | reverse complement strand
GAAATGTTAAAGGGACTTATCTAAGAAAAAGAAGATCAAAACTGTGAACAGTAAAACAACAACAAACTCACAGTTATAACAACCACACCTAAAACAATAACAAAAGCAAACTAAGCAAACAACTAGAACAGGAACAAAACCACAGAAATGGAAATCACATGGAGGGTTATCAGCACGGGAGTTGGAAGGGGAGAATGGGGGAAAAAGTACACAGAATAAGTAGCATAGATGGTAGGTAAAAAATAGACAGGAGGAAGGTAAGGATAGTATGGGAAATGTAGAAGCCAAAGAACTTATAAGTATGACACACGGACATGAACTAAAGGGGAAGAATGTGTTGGGAGGGGATGTGCGCAGCAGAAGGGAATAAAAGGGGGAAAATGGGACAACTGTAATAGCATAATCAATAAAATATATTTTTTAAAAAAGAATGTTTACCAGAAAAGCATTATACATACATCTTTATTGGCCAAAACAATATCCAGTGTTGACTTGGCCACCATGGGAGAGTGTTTGCCATTTTGTGGATTTACATAGTTAAAGAGGTCTTCCATCACATCTTAAAAAAAAAAGAAAGAAAGAAAGAAAAAGGTCAAAACCACTTTACAGCTAATTCATTCTTTGGGTAACAGCTTAAAACAGTGTTTCTAAAACCATTATTTTCATCCCAACTTACCTCAGTGCTTAGCATAGAAAGTGCTCAATAAACATATACATGGTCAATAAATAGATAATGCCTCACTTAAGAAAACAAGCTTCCAGAATTAGAGTGAACGTGGGTTCTTTAAAAAAGTTCCCCAGGTGATTGATAGATAACCCAACCCCACTGAGAATTACTGGTTGAAAATAAAGAAAAGCAGAAATGATAATCTCTTGTCAATATTTTTATCCTGACTCCCGGCCAAGATGGAGGCATAGGTAGACACACTATGCCTCCTTGCACAACCAAAAGAAGGACAACAACAATTTAAAAACAAAAAACAACCAGAACTGACAGAAAATTGAACTGTATGGAAGTCCGACAACCAAGGAGTAAAAGACGATACATTCATCCAAACCAACAGGAGGGGCGGAGAGAGCAGCTGGGCTGAGAAGACTCACAACAAGGTGGTGGCTGGAGGACCCAGTGAGGTAATGGATTGTGGACTGGGCAGTCCCACATTCGCGCACAGATAAACCAAGAGAATCAACTGGGGAATGAGACAGACCATGCAACCCAGGGTCCCAGCATGGGGAACTAAAGCCTTAAATCACCAACTAAAAACGCCTGTGGGGACTGAGGTGCTAGGAGAAACTCCTAGCCTCACAGGAGAGTTCATCGGAGAGACCCACAGAGTCCTAGAACATACACAAGCCACCCACCCAGAATCTGCACCAGAGGACCCAATTTGCTTGTGGGAAGTGGTGGAAGTGACTGAAGTCCAGCAGAGAGCAGAACAAGCACCACTGTTCCCCCTTAGACCACTTACCCACATACAGCGTCACAAGAAAGCAACGTGGGTTGCCCCGCTCTGGTGAACACCTAAGGCTCCACCCCTCACTACTTAACAAGCATATCAAGACCAAAAAAGATGGCCCAAATGAAAGAACAGATCAAAGCTCCAGAAAAAATACAACTAAGTAACAAAGAGATAGCCAACCTATCAGATGCACAGTTCAAAACACTGGTGATCAGGATGCTCACAGAATTAGTTGAATTTGGTTGCAAATTAGATGAAAAAATGAAGGCTACGCTAAGTGAAATAAAGGAAAATGTACAGGGAACCAATAGTGATGGGAAGAAAATTGGGACTCAAATCACTGGAATGGGCTGAAGAAAGAAAGAAACATCCAACCAGAAAAGAATGAAGAAACACGAATTCGAAAAAATGAGGAGAGGCTTAGGAACCTCCAGGACATCTTTAAACATTACAACATCCAAATTATAGGTGTACCAGAAGGAGAAGAGGAAGAACAAGAAATTGAAAACTTATTTGAACAAATAATGAAGGAGAACTTCCCCAATCTGACAAAGGAAATAGACTTCCAGGAAGTCCAAGAAGCTCAGAGAGTCCCAATGAAGTTGGACCCAAAGAAGAGCACACCAAAGCACATCATAATCACATTACCCAAGATTAAAGTGAGGGAGAGAATCTTAAAAACAGCAAGAAAAAAGGAGACATTTACCTACAAAGGAGTTCCCATCAGACTGTCAGCTGATTTTTCAAAACAAATCCTGCAGGCAAGAAGGGGCTGGAAAGATACATTCCAAGTCATGAAAGGCAAGGACCTACATCCAAGATGACTCTATCCAGCAAAGATTTCATTTAGAATGGAAGGGCAGATAAAGCACTCCTCAGATAAGGTCAAGCTCAAGGAGTTCATCATCACCAAGCCCTTATTACATGAAATGTTCAAGGGATTCATTTAAGAAAAAGAAGATAAAAAATATGAACAGTAAAATGACAGGAAACTCACAATTATTAACAACCACACCTAAAACAATAACAAAAGCAAAATAAGCAAACAACTAGTATAGGAACAGAACCGCAGAAATGGAGATCACACGGAAGGTTAGCAACAGGGAAGAGGGAGGGGGAGAGAGGGGGAAAAGGTACAGAGAGTAAGTAGCATAGACGGTAGGCAGAAAATAGAAAGGGGGAGGGTAAGGATAGTATGGGAAATGTAGAAGCCAAAGAACTTACAATTATGACCCATGGACATGAACTGAAGTGGGGGAATGTGTGGGAGGGGGTGTGCAGGGTGGAGGGGAGTGAAGGGGGGAAAATGGGACACCTGTAATAGCATAATCACTAAAATATATTAAAAAAGAAAAAAGAACTAGGAAAACAAACAAAAGAACATATTTTTATCCTAACAAATAAAATTTCAATTTGAAATTCAGAATCTATCTTCCCAAACACTTCACCTCTATAAATGCACATTTAGTAAGACCTCTCATTTACTCTTCTTTATGACATCATAGCAATAATTGACTCTGCATTCATGTATAATACTTACACACACATAAAATGCTGACATTTCAGTTGGAATAAACATGTATCTATAGATCAATTTTGGGACAACTGTTATCTTTACAATAAATCTACAATGGGAGATACAATGTTTGAGGCCCCACATAATAGATCTGAAATCAAAAGCTAAAAATTTCTGTCATAGTCTAACATCTGACTTTTTACTCATCAAGTTATTTAACCTTCCCTTGCTCACATTCCCAGAGCTATAAAATGGCAGCAATGGAATGAAGTATTTGCTAATGGTTAAAAAGGTTAACTGTAACATTTTCCTTAACACAAAACTTATCAAAATATATTTCTCATTTTTCCAATCACATTACCACCAACTCCCTAAAGATGGGCTTAAAAGAAAAAAAGCATACATGTGAGAGAACAAAAAATCCAGTGACCTTTCCATTCAGCAAGTCAGCAGCAAGAAGAATTAGAAGTTCTAGTCCCCGCTCTGCCACTAACTTGCACATTTTGCTGTTTTAAAACAAGATGTAACTTTTCTTTTGACATTCAAGGTTTCATTCTAGTACCCTTATAAATTGTCTAAGAATTTTAATTTTTTTCTGATTTTTCCTCTAGACTCACCACTGAACACTTTCTTTGTTTCTTTGTGCAAGTTAGAGACAGCAATCCGTGCTGCCAGAATGGCATAGTCAGGGTGCTTAGTAGTCAAGGTTGCAGCTGTTTCAGCAGCCAAAGTATCCAGTTCCACAGTAGTGACCCCACTGTATAAGCCTTGGATTACTTTCATGGTGATCTGAGCCTACAAAAATAAAATCAAGAATTACTTGAGCTTTCCCCAAAACCAACAGCTTCCTTAACATGGCACTGAGGAAAACAATCAAATTTATTCAAAATAAAACAATCAACTTCCTTTTCTACATAATTATCTTTTAGAATGGATGACAGTGGGAAACCTCATAATGAGAATTCATAAGCCAACAGAACTGCTAGAAAATGCATACTACATACACGATGATGAGGTGTCACTAAAAATAATAAATTATACAATATCTAAGTACAGATATTTTATAGTTAACAAAGATGAACAGTTTCACAAGGAAATAGCTAAAAACAGACCAATGGTTCTATAAGTATTTCCCCATCTTTTATTCAACTTCTCCCTATGTGATGGGGGTTCCAGCTACATACTTACCCATTTCCTCCCAAATCTACCTAAGGACACGTACAGAAAAGCAAATTAATTAAACTTTAATCATTCCAATTAGAGATGAAGGTATAAATTAGGGTTGAGGCTGAGTTACCAAATAATTTAATGATCACTCTTTCTTTAGAGCTTCAAAAATTACAAGGTATCTCAACTCTCATAATCTCTGACATTTCACAATCACCTTGGGAGACAGATATTATTATTACCACCATTTTACATGAGGAACCTGAGGCTCAGGTTACTCAATCTTGCCCAAGGTTAATGTATAAGTTTTCTGGTTTCATGTCCCATTCAATCTCACTTAATCTCACTATTTTCAAGACCATATTATAAAAGTTTCCCCTTTTAAAGATTTTATTTATTGGTTTTTTAGAGAGAGGTGAAGGGAGGAAGAAAGAGAGGGAGAGAGACATTGATGTGAGAGAGAAACATCGATCGGTTGCCTCCCATTCACACACACTGGGTACCAAACCCACAATCCAGGCCATGTGTCCTGACTGGAATCAAAGTGGTGACCTTTCGCTTTGCAGGGCAACACCCAACCAACTAAACCACTCTGGCCTGGGCAAAAGGTTCCCCTTTTAAAAGTACACAATGCACAAGTTATTACCATACATTTTTAAGAAGAACAAATACTAAGTTGTATATATGTGTTTACTTAATTTTTTAAAAAAGCTTAATCCAACAGAAAATGAATGTACTGCCCAATTGACCAAAACATGTCCCCTTCAAAAAAAGTGTATATAATTACTAATTTACAATCTATTCTAATTATATTTTACCCAAGACCAAGTTGTGCTCCTGATCACTTTCTTCTCAGACCTAGCACACAAATTATATTCAGTAAAAGAGTAGTGAAGTCTTCTAAATAGTTTCTAATGCTACATGGCAAGTAATCAGAACTCAGGATAAAATAACATCTGTGTGCTGCGCCAGATATAACAACATATAGACTTTTCCAGTTGAAGCTACCCTAGAAAGCATGAGTCTGCTATAGCAGCACCCTTGTACTGTGAAATGTAGCACTGCATGAGGCAACAGATTATCTTAAAGTCAAGAAATCTTGGTTCTTCTCACTATACCCCCACTCACTTGTCTAAATCGCTCCCCTCTCTCTCTTTGGATCTTTCTTATCTACAAAATAAGGAAGATGAAGTAGGATGATCTCTCAAGTTCATTTCAATTCTAACGTTCTATTATTCTAATTATTGTCCAGAATTCCTAAATATAAAAGAGAATTTATGTAATAAGGATACTTTAAAGTTGCACGCAATTATTTTCTTTTGACAATTTTGGTAAGTTCACTATCAAATGTTTAATTATATATGTGCCAAGCACTGTGAGTATCGCAAGAATAAGATACAGCCCACCCTGAATTCTAGAAAAGGACAGAGATATGTCATTAATTTCCATATTACATGGTTAATGTTTCGAGGCCAGTACAAGTGCTACAGAAGTACAGGTAAAATACCTAAATAATGCTGGGGCAATATGGGTGGGTTTGGAAAAAAGGTTCTTAAATACTCCAATTTAGGAAGATGATTTTGGAAGCCATCTTGAAGATGCATTTGAAGAGGGCGAGATTAGAAGAACAGGAGAATACTTTAGAGACCACTAGAGGCAGCAGTCTAGATAAGGGGTGGAGGAGTTATAGAAGATGAGAGAGGCAGAGTGACTTGCTTATGAATAGTTCGTTCTCTTTAATTTAAGTGTTGTCTATGAAATCTATTTTGTATTACTTAAATGTATTCTTTCTACACAGATAACAAAAAAGCAATTTTCAAACAAGTTTCTACCCAAATGACCACAATTCCAGAACAAGCTTTACTATAGGCTTTTTCTCTTATGAATAAAACAATTTACTGAAGGAAGTCTCTAACATAAAATGTCAATGTCAACTTTTCCTTTTTGCTCACTTTTTAAGTTCTCTGAAAAGTCAGAATTCACAGGCTAGGGCCAAAATTTAGGGGAAAAATTCTATGCAATGAATTCACATTTTATATTCAAGGCCATAAGCAAAATACCAAACCAAAATATATATCAAGTGAGAGAAAGGCCAGAGATAAGAGACAAGTAAAAAAGAACACATGAAGCAAGGAACACAAGACAGAAATTGTATTTACTTACAGGATCAACAAAGTCCATGTTAAGTCCATAACAAAGTTTCTGAATTCGAGATGTTATTTTGTCGAACATGACCCGCTCTTGGCGGCCATCTGAACAATGAAACCATACAATTCATGTTAGCACTTATTAAGATAGCAATGTCAAAGAATCAAATGTAATCAACACATGAACTTTTTAAACTGCCCAATACATTATTTCAACATAAAAGATTCAGACCCCCCCTCAGTAGATTCATCAAGATATTTTTTGTATCTTCAAAAAAATAGGGATTCTATTCTGAAAGTCTTCGTTTCCCTCACATTATAAATCAGATTAACTTTTACAATAACTTCCCAAATGTTTCTCCCCTTGTCCCATATGGCTGCCAGAATTATTCTTTAAAACTTAAATCAAAATCATTATTACCCTGTCCAAATTGCCAATAGTTGTTGATCACTGCCTTCAGTATCAAAGTAAAAATTTTTACTTTGTCTATAGTCTATATAGTCTATAATAGTCTATAGAATCCCCTTATCCACGAGAGATACATTCCAAGAATGCTTTAAACCACATATACTACTGAACCCTCTATGTATTGTTTTTTCCTCTACATACATACCTTTCTCCTTAATCAACTTCTTTAACTGTGCAGGAAATGTGGCAGTAATCTGTTTATCAGCAAACATAGCCTTTCCAGTAATTTTTATATTTTTCAGTCCAAACCTACTCTTGAATCTGTGTAACCATCCATTAACTTCAGTAAATGTCTTCGTGCCACTTGTTTCACAGGATTCTTCACTGAAATGTTCATATAGCCTTGATGATTTCTGATCATCAACATGCTGACATCAATCGGAACATGTTCTCTGTTGATGTTTTCCATCCACAAATGAAATGCCTTTTCCATCGTAACTAAGCACTTATCATGCATTGTAAATGTAACTTTTACAATCTCAGGTTCCACAACAAAACATGGACTTTTTTTCCTTCTCCAAATTTCACAGATAGAAGGTTCACTCTTACCATAGATCTTGGCAACCTCAGTAGATGTTCTTCTAAGTCGAGAACTTGTACACTTAAAGGAAGCACTTTGCAACTTCCCTTTGGCACATCTGACTCACCAGCATCAAGTGTCTTGTGCTTCAGAACGATTTAGTAAAATAAAGGTCACATGACCACACCGATACCTCAACAGGCATCTGATAAGAGACAGCTAAGTAGCGCACACAGCATGGATATGCTGGATAAATAGATGATTCACATCGCCAATGAGATGGAGCCAGACGGCGCAAGATTTCAACAACTACTCAGAACAGCTCACAATTTAAAACTTATGATTTATTTTTTATTTCTGGAATTTTCCATTTAATATTTTTAGATCATGGTTGACCACAAGCAACTGAAACCACAGAAAGTGAAACCGCAAATAAGGGGGGATTACTGTATTTGTTTATTGTGATTCTCTCCACCAATCAACTAGAATATAACTTCCAAAAGAAAAAAAAATTGCATGTTTTATTTATACCTTATCTTATTTTACTTGCATATGTTCCCCCGTGCCCAGACCAAGGACTAAGACCTAGCACACGGGAGGTACTCAATCTTTTACTGACTGCTAAATGATTTATAAACCTATCTCCATTCCAACAGCTTCATGATAAAGTTGGCTTAGATACTCTCCTAGGGTAATTATTGATTTTGAATTTATTACACATAAAGAAGTACTTCTTTCCAGTTGTAATTCAAGACAACCTTCCAGAGGCAGCTTATTAGTTTTAATATTTGAGGATGTGGAAACAAATACATGTAGACCTAATCTAGTTGGTCTTTTTATGATTTTGAACTTAGATCATATTCCTCTTTGTCCTTTCTAACAAAAAATCTTATTATTCTGAGTTCAACTTCAAATAGTAGTTCACCCAATCTCTATTTACTCTTACCAGGAATAGTGGATATATCCAACCATTAAATAGCTTTAACCTTAGGCAACCCACATAACATAATTAGTCTGTAAATCTAAAAATAAAAGGCCAAAGTGCGAGGTAATAAGCGTTTATTTGAAATCCAAAAGCAGCTACTCTGGAAAGCATTGGTTTAGGCAGAAACCCAAATAGTCTTCCTATTAGAAGGTGAAGGCAAAAGGTATTTATGACAAAGGGGACAGGGTCAATTACATACATAGAAGGAAGGAATTTCTATAGATACAGATAAGCTAACATAATGATGCTAATTTTAAAGAACATTTTTAACTTTCAGTCCAGTAGTCATAGTAGCTGCTTTCTTGTTATCTTTGCTAATAGTTGTTTGGGATACAATGTTGATTTAGGTCCAGTACAAAGGTTATTCTGCCCAGTTTTCACATTCCAAAGGTTTGAAGAATAAGACAAGCAAGGCACTTCCCCTGGGATGGCAGTTCCAATTCCATTTTAAATTGGCTCCATATATATTATTTTCACATTTCCCCCTTTTGATCAAGATCTTTCCTTGAGAGCATAATCAAAAACAGATAGCAATGTCAAAAATGGGAAAACAATATCAAAAATAGAAAGCAACACTGGTCAGTTAAAAGTATTGTTGGTCCCTCATTACCAGGAAGATTCATTCCCAGTATGTCATGTCCCACGTAGGAGGAAAAGAGGTTTTCTTTTTTCTTAGGAGCTTTAGGCCATATTTGAACAACAACAGCATCAAAACAGAGGAAAACTTTACTGTCATGATTAAGGGCAAACATCTTCTGCAGTTCTTGAGGTTTCTCCTATGAAGTCTCATAGGCCTTGGTGATCATCTCAAAATGCTGAGTGACCATCATTAGAGTGCCTGCTGTCTTTATAACATCAAGCTACGCAAAACAAAGTTTTATAACAGTAAAAATCCCTGTAATAGCAAACAAAATGCTAAGTGTAATTTGCAGAATAGATCTGAATCAGGAGGCAATACCTGAAGTGAGTCAGATGAAGATATTAAAGAATCACGAGGTGTCGATGGGCTCTGTATTTAATCGTTTGGTTTGTGCCTAGACTACATGTGGTTCTATCTTTATTTCACTAGAAGTGTTTTATTCTAAGTACAACAAAACATGTTAACAACAATAAAACCCCACCTTGTTTAGCTAGAATATGGTCAAGAGCAATTCTATTGTCTGAGATAACTGTACAAGGGAATTTAAAGATTCTTCCTGTTTTGGCAGTAGCCCCAGCAATTTCCTCTCAGATTTGATTTCTGAACACTGTCTGATGATGTATTTATTTATTATAATACCTGCCCAATGAAAAAGTGTTTTTTCTAAATCTAGTACCTTTACTGAGGTAGACATCGCCAGGTATTAAATATCCTTGACTATGTGTGTAACAAGTTGCACGTTTTGACCTGTGACATAGGTTTAAAGATGATACCCAATGCTGATTATCTTCCTAGACAGAAATTAAGGCAAAAGGAAGTAGGTATTATAGTTAGCACTTGGCCTCTCATATTATTTGTGAGATAAGAAGAAAGTGAAGGAAATGAACTACAGGGAAAATTTATAAGGTAGGAAAGAGCAGAAGTAAAGGAACTGAAGAAAAAAAGTGAAAATGAAGATGTAGATTATATAGGCCTGGTCCAGTATGTTGGGTTAGTAGTCCACTCCAAATGTCTGCTTCATTTCCTAGTAATTTTAAATTTCAAATCTTGTTGGTTGAGCAGTACAGTTAGGTATAAGAGTTTTCTTTACAAGGAAAACATGAATCCAAGATCTTTGAAAGTAGAAACATGTCTACCTACTCACCACTGTAACCTCAGTGCCCAGCACAGTATCCACACAGATTTGTAAAATAATACAGTGGGCTGTAAAGGAGATGAGGGAGGCAGGGAGGGAAAGGGAAGGAAAGGGAAAACGAGAAAGAATCTGGAATAGAAGACAGATTATCAGGGTGCAAATGGATGCTTTAGATTTAGTTTAAAAGGTTTTATTTTACAAAATTTTTTTCATCTTTATGTGTGAGTGTGTGTATATACACACACACACATATACATGCACGTGTACTAAGTCATTCTGTAAAATGTTATTTTTGCCAAAAGTTACAATCCAAAGTTTTTAAAACACTACACTACTAAATTCCAAAACACACTGTACAACCCAACTTCATTGCATTTATTCCAGTGGTTCTCAACTTTCATTTTTTAACCTGACCTCCTTAGGCAATAGGATACTCCCCCACAAGAAAAACAGCTCAAGATAGCAGATGAGAAAAATGTATCTACTATTCCATTCATATGGGCTATTCCTACATCCCTAACAACCCTAAGATCTCTGAAGATGGAAATATCTCTCCCTCTTATGTTTCCCTCATAGTGGTTGGCAAGACATTAGCACATTCCCTAAGTACTTAAAGGCTGATTACCAGTTGCCCTCCTGAATAATTACATTAAAATTAACAAAAACTACTAATACACTGACATACAAAAATAAAAAGGGGGAACAAACCCTAAGCACATAAAAACTTAAAAATAAAATAAACAAATATAAGTATAATTTTGTATATTAACAAGCCTTCCTGAACTGAAAGACTCTACCAAACCATCTGAATCACATTATGTTCTCTGGAGAAATAATATAAGTCCTGTCTTTTAGTACTTGTATAGGTGGTACTTTTTACAGTATTTGAAAGTGGACCCAAAAGGTTAAAAATTCAACACAAAGGTGTCACCTACTCCAGTAACCTACATCCACGTTTTCAATTCATCTCTGTTACAGATTTATCATAAGAGCATCCTCACCCTTCCATTCCTTTTTCTACAGGTCTAAAAAACTGGATGTACATCTCTGAATCGCAGGGCTTAACCAATAAAAGAGCACTGTGTATTTTGGCCTTTGGTCTCATCAGCTAAAATGGGAGACTAGGGAAATTCAGAAAACGTTCTCAAAATACTAAAGACAGGTAGAAGGGCCAACCACTGTCCACCTCTTCATCTCTTGCCTAAACCACCGGCCACAACCAAATCAACTACCTGCCTACCCACAGCACTCATTATATCCTATATTTAAAAGTAACTGTTCTCATTCCTTCTTTGAGCACTTATTCAAGGCAGGTCCAGTGCTAAGTGTGGGCATAAGGTCCCATTTTTGAAACTGAGCCTAGTGGATAAAACAAACATCCAGTCAGCACACTGCACTAAGTGCGTACCAAGACACCAAGTGCCTACAATTGTGAAATAACTTCATTGCTTTAACACAGACAAGTCGAGTCAACTCAAAACTTGTTCCTACCAGTCTCATACGGTTCTCTGTTAAAAGTACGCTTTGCTCTTGTTTTCCCCTAATCTGATTAAGCGCTCTCCCTGTCTCTCCTAATTTCACATAGCCAAGCAAACGGCTGGCACAAACGAGGTACTCAACAAGTCTAACGGGAAATAACTGTTAATTAAGGAAGAATGAAAGTGCCTGGCTGTCCCGGACCCCATCTAGTCAGATGTCTTCCTCCCCGCCACCCCTCGCCCCCGGTCTCGTTCACTATCGCTTCCCATCACGGGGAAGAGCGGGTAGTCACTGTCCCAAATTCCTCTCGGACGGACTACTCCTGGGACGAATGGCAACGCGCATCCTATGAATGGCAAACTCCAGGGAGACGTCGATGTGTGAAATCCGGTTTTTTCTGACCCGCACCCCTACCTCACCCCACACGAAAGATCCACTCTGCCATAAGTCAGTCACCAAACCCCTCTCGGTACTTCAGTTTCTTAATCTGTTAAGTGGACCTGAGAACCCTACCTCAGGGGCTCGTGGTGAGGAAAAGAAATACTGCCTGGAAGGCGCTGAGCGCACACAGGAACTCCTTGGTAAACGTGAAGGCGTTACTCTTGAAATGCCGCAGGACGGCAAAGCTAAGGGGGCGCAGACTGAGGATCGGGGCGGGCGGTGGGGGGAGGGAGCCCGAGGGAAGCCCGTAGGCCCCGCAAGGCTGACAAGGCGGGAAGCCGCGGCGGGCAGGGCGGGAAGCGGCGGAGGCGGGCGGGAGCTGCTAACTGCTCCGGCGGTGGCAGCTGCGTCCCCTTACCCGCTCCCCACTACCCCACCGTCCCCTTCCTGGCCTCTCACCTCGCTTGATCACATGCATCGCAGCTAGTGGCTGAGGCGGCACGGATTCGAAACGGGTTTGCAGCGCTGAGGCGCCGGCAGGATCTAGAAGGCTGGTGGAGTGCAAACGGTGCAGCTCCAGGGGCTGCCCAGGTGCAGGGAGTGGAGTCGGACCACAGAGCACTTCCCTCCGCAGAGCAAAGGCGCGACAATCCGAATCTTCTTCCCGCTCCCGCCACCCGCGACGCAAACGCGACGCGACGTAGCTCGATTGACGTTACTCGACGCTGCCGGCGCCCCAGCTGGTGGGCAGTACTAGCATAGCAGAAAGTCAGCCTCGTCCGTTAACCTCCGAGATGAACGTAGGCGGAGCTCCAGAAACCGCGCCTCTCCCACCGCGGCAGAGGATGTGGGCACGCCCGGTGGGAAGGCTGCCCTGCGGCCACCATATTAAGTATGGGGAGGGCCCAGCCGACCGCACCTCTCACACAGTGCTTTCGGTGGACTCGCCTAGAAGGAACGCTGACCTCTCGCCGCCATGTTGGGTGCAGGCAAAGCCGAGCTTGGGACGGGACTTCGTACGCGGAGCCCGCCAGTACTGGCCACTCCCCTTCCGGTTGCGGGTGCTTGCTGGGGTTAAAACGGTTCGAGTATTTTTGGAGTAACTATTAAAAACCAGCTGTCCAAAACACTTTGTTGTCTTGACTACTGTGCCATTATAACACGAGACTGCCGTCAGATGTGGGCTTGTGGTCTGGGATCTATAGCCGGAGGCTGCCCGGAGTCCCAGGGCTCTTGAGACAGAAGAAAGCCTAGCACTTAAGTCTGATTGGGAGAAAAGCCTTCGTAGACCAAGGGCGTTTGGATTTTATCCTGACGGAGGTGGGAACCCTGGAAGGGTTTTGAGAAGGGCCGGATGAAGACCCGTTTGCTTTTAGATTTCTTCAGTGGATAGTGGCAGAGACAGGGTCAGCAAGAACGCCTTGTGGAAGCAGAATAGACATGGCTTGGTGACTGAATGTGGAGAGTAAGAGTGGATGAGATATAATACACAAAGCTGATGTAGAAGCTTGTGATTTGGGCTACACGAACTGAGTTTTATGAAACGTCATGTGTCATCCCCTCAAGTTTTCATTTCTTTTTCTTTCTAAGGAAAAAGTTTTTTGTTTTTTTTTATAGTCTTACAGTAAAGGGAGAAGCCTTAACTTGCAAGGTAACTCTTTAGCAGTATGTATTCTCCGGGTGCCAATCTCACTGTAATTTTTTCCATGTGAAAATACTATTTTATATTTTACCTTTCAATAAGTTTACATTCAATACTTTTTGTATTAGTTTCAAATGTACAGCATCGTGGTTAGGAAATCATATGCTTTTCAAAGTGTTCACCCCTATATTTCCAGTACCCACCTGGCAGCATAGTCATTACAACATTACTGACTTTATTTCCCGTACTTTACATTCTTATGACTATTTTGTAAATACCAATTTGTACTGCTTAATCCCTTCACCTTTTTGACCAGTCCCCCCACCTCCTTCCTTCTACAATGGTCTGTTCTCTGTATCAATGAGTCTTTTTTTTTTTGTTCGTTTATATTGTTCTCTAAATTCCACATGTAAGTGAAATCATGATACTTGTTTTTCTATGACCAACTTATTTCACTTAATACCCTCTATGTCCATCCATGCTGTTGCAAATTGTAAGATTTCTTTCTTTTTTATGACTGAATAACATTCCATTATGTATATGTACAGCTATTTTTTTATCCATTTGCATATTGATGGACACTTGGATTGCTTCCATATCTTGGCTATTGTAAATAACACTTCAATGACCATAGAAATGCATATATTCTTTTAAATTAGCATTTGGGTTTCTTCAGATGTATACCCAAGAAATGGAATCTCTAGGTCATATGACAGTTCCATTTTTAATTTTTTAAGGCCCCTCCATACTTTTTTCCACAGTGGCTGCACCAGTCTGCATTCCCACCAACGGTGTATAAGGGTTCCCTTTTCTTCACATTCTCTCCAACACCTGTTGTTTGTTGACCTGTGACATAATTCTAAAAGTCATTAGTCACAGGTGAAGCTAAAGGATAGGCAGGGCCAAGGTGGTCCATAGAGGGGATTGCCAGATTTAGCAAATAAAAAAAGAGTATGTTCCAAATATTGCATGGGACATAATTATACTAAAAACATTATTATTTATCTGATACTCAAATTTAACTGGACATCCTGTCTTTCATCTGGTAACTCTACCCAGAGAGCTTTTGGGTATGTGTATTAGAGTTTCATTTTACCTTGGCAGAGCAAAAAGAGTCTCTTCTTCATCCTGTGTGCTATGCCACAAAGAACACAGAAAACACAATGAGAGTCAAAGCCAGCAGAGGTTAAAATCTCCTACATGCTTTATTGGACTTCAAAGAATCTTATGAAATAACACAGAAAAACCCATGTAAGGGTGTCCAGGGGGTACAAGGCAGTCTGCAGCCTAGCCCCCTCCTAAGACCAGCCCCAGGTGCCCCTACCCCAGGCTCAAAATAGGATCCCAGAGTAAAGGCATGTCAGGGAGTGGGACAGAGGGGAAAATACCTTTACAGCCATAGCAAAAACAGGTAAGGGATAGAGTTGTCTGGAGGGTGGGAAGGGTTGGGGGAAGTGGTCACATAGCCACCTTCACCTACACCTTCTTCCTTAACCACAACCTTCCCTAAATCGGCTGTGTCCTTTCTGAGCCTCTAGCCCAGGGTATGCAGTAACATGAAAATGGGGTCTGACAAGGGGAGTATGTGGTGCAGGCACTTGGGAAATTCAGGAGATTTCTTTTTTTCAATTTTAAATTGTCTTTTGGTTCAAATGCAACAATATCCTGCCCAACAGCTCCAGGGTCCATTAGAGCCCTGTATCATGGCCGAGGCTCCTATGGCCAGAGGAGCCGATTATCCTGAGCACCAGGATTATCGATGCTTAGGGGGCATTTGGGCAGCACCTCTTGTAGACAAACCCTGCTGCAGTGCAGGAGAGCAGGGATAAGAGAAGCAGGTATCGGTGAAAAGAGACAAAAGGTGACTGCCTTATAGCCCCCAACTCTGCCATCTACTCATCCTCCAACTAAGAGAAGTCTTTATTTATCCCTCAGCTTGGCCTCTCCTCAAAACTCTCCAGTGACTTGTTCTTTGGGAATTAGTTTCACTTCCTGGAGACCTAAGTGAGCTCCAGGCTGAGGTTTCCTCTGGCCCAACATACTCCCAAAAAACAAACTTCAAATATTAGGCCTTAGGACCCAGTTTGGGGCAAAGAGAACCATCGTAGGTGGGGTGAAATACATCTGAGGCACAAGTGTCAGAAGTTACTCCTCCTATCTTCCCCCCTGGCTGCTAGGGGAACTTGTGGAGTGGTGAGAGGAAAGAACCTGAAAGCAGAAGACAGAGAAAAACAAGAAACCAAACCTCAAAACTGGGACAGCAGAGACAGAAGCTGGACCTCAGAGGTGGAGCTGGTAGCTGAGGGGACAGCAACTAAGACATGCACTGAAGTGGAGAGGGAGCAATAGCAGCAGCCCATGGTTGGGAGGGAGGCAGGGCAGGCAGGCCATGGTGGTCAGTTAATAAATAATGTTGAAGAACCCAAGGAGGAGGGGGGCAGGTATCTACAGTGCCCAGGCCCCTGGGCCAGCCCCTCCCATGCCCCACTCTAGGGGCCAGTTATCTTGGAAGGCAGAGAAGGGGAGGCAGAAGGCCAAGGAAGGACAAGCTGTCCTGCCACTGCCACCCTCATCCTGCCTACTTCTTAAGAGGCTTCTTAAAGATTTTGAGGGGAAACTTCTTCCGGCCTGGGCTGGAGTCTGCCTCCTCGCCAATGGAGCTATTATCCTCCTCAGCCATGGCCTTCTTGCCAGCCAGGTGGGGAATGCGTGTATTTCGGCTGCCCTGCAGAGCTCGGCTGTCCCCAGCTGGAGATGGTGTGTCTGGGTCTGGGGAACTGGGGCTGTGAGAATGGGAAGAATCCAGAGGTGGAGAGCCACCAGGTGGGGCTGAGGGGCTCAGCTCCATCAGGCTGTGGGCCTTGTCCAGCCCATGGTTCAGCGCCAGTAGTGCCTTCTTGGCCAGGACAGGGCTATCAGGCAGTTTCTCCACCACAGACCCTGGGTGGACCCCCTCAATCAGCCGGTGGCTGCCATTGGAAGTCATGGCATTGAGAGCCTCATCTGCAGCACGAACCATCTGAGGAGGCTTGGGGGCCATACGTTGGCGGTCACTCATATGGAGGGAGGACTCCGAATCGGAATGGGTCAAATCCCTGAAAGACAAGGCAGAGAGGAAGGAAGGAATACATATAGGATGAGGGTGGGGGGAAGGGGGAAAGGGAAAAAGTTGAAGAGGAGAGACAGAAAACATGAAAAGACAGGAAAGGGTATGAAGATGAGGGGAAAGAGAGGGGCGGGAGATAAAATAGGATGAACAGGCATGCAGGAAAGAGAGAGGAATAAGAAACAAGGAAGGTGAGCAGATCAACAGTGCAGGATCCAAGAGGAGGCAGGAACAGGGAATGCGGATAAATTAGAGACGAGATAGGGAGAAGAGAATAAAATTGGGGGAAAAGGCAACAGGAGAAGCAGGACCAAGGGGAGGAAAAAAACGAAAGGGAAGAGCAGTGGGGAAAGAAGAGACAGACAAGAAGCAAAAACAAATGTCATTATACCATCATCTGTTGGGCAGAGAGCTTTCTAATGCCTGGCCCACCCCTAATGAATGGCTTGGCCCTAAACTAGCAGCCATAGGCTTTAATTCCACAGGCATCCTCCTCAATAACATCTCTGCTTTCCCCTAGCTGGCTAGATTTCTTATGACTCAACCCTAAGCTAATAACAGAACCCACATCTTGCTCTGAATCACCATTTTTCATGCTTTCCTCCCCCACTTACTCCTGTCACACCCTGAGACACATCCAGTCTGGGCCAGGTCCCCCAAAAAACAGGACACATGCAGTAAGTAGGCCTGACCCAGGCTGGGGAGGAAATGGTTAGAACAGCCTTGCAAACAATCTCTCACCCACCCCAAAGGCCAGAATGCTGCCTCTTCCAACCTTCTCACAGGTTTCAAAGAGGGTCAAGAGAAATGTTTCAAAGTTCAAACCAAAGTCGGTTGGCAGCAGGAAGGGTGGTGTCTTTTTCAAAGCTCTGCTGACAGGGAGAATGGAGGGAGGTGCAGAAAGACAGGATGTTGGCCTTTAAGGACCAGTGTTTCAGAAGAGCTGCACACTAGAAATTGTAAAGTGTGATTCAGTTTCCATCTCTGCCTGAGGTTTGGACAAATCATCTAACCTTTCAGGTCCTCAATTCAGGCCAAATGAAGATAATACCAATTCAGTTATCTTACAAAGCTGTTTGGAGGATCAAATATGCTGGCAAAGCACTTGGAATAAAGATGATGAGTCCAGACGAAGCTGAAAGACTCATATGTGGGCCAGACATGAGAGGCTTCTTTGCAAGGCTGAGTTATGGGGACGTGGCACTGCACACGGGACATGCACATACAGGGGCTAGTCCAGAAAGTCAAGACCCTTTTAGGAGCTAGCAATTCCTAAGAAGGCCATGAACCAATTCTGGATGCCACCCCTCCTGTCTCTACAGAGGAAAGGGTACATACATATGGTGGGGGAGTCCCCTGCCCATCCCTTAACCTTCCTTCTTCTTTCCCAGAGGCCTGAGAACCCACAGTAGAGGCAGAGGAGAGGGCCAGGGAAATGCTTAAACATCCAAGTCAGGAAGCTGCAGGGAAAGTGTCTGGAGTGGGAGAGGAGAGCACCACAGGACCTGGAGGGGAGACTTGTGGGTCAAAAGTAGGTAGATCTACGAGGTAGATCTCCAAGCCTCTGAAATAGGCAGAAGCAGGAGGTTGGCTCATAGCCGTTACACAGGAATGGGTAAAGATAGGTTTATAGTTGTTACTATGTGAAACACTGAATTTATTCTTGTATTATTATTTATTATTGCTTTATTTTTCACATTGTAAAGCTACTTTTTCCCCCGCCCTGTAGGTTTAATTCTTAGTAGGAAACAATTAACTAAGCAGCCACCTCATAAGTCAGTACCTTCCTAGAAACAAGGGATAGCAGAAAACAATTCCAGCTCCAATTCCCATCCTACAAATACTGTTTCATCCACATACTCTAGTGTTTGCCGATATTTGGTTTCATAATATCTGATGCTGTCCTTGCGTCTATCTAAATGTGCCCTTGTTTCTCTAAGCCCTAAGGTGATACTCTCCATATCCTGCCTTTTCCACACACATATGAACTACCACTGAGCACGGTGCCAAGGAAGTTCTGAGGAGCAATTACGCCGGGAAAGGGACCCTAGGCTGAGGGGGTGAGGTTCCTAGGAGCCTACCTTTCTAATGCCAAGGAAGAGAGATCTAAAGGTTGGGGCCCTCCCTGACAGCCCTATTTGGTTGTTTCCCATCTTTCTATGCCTCCCTCATCAGCTGGGACTCCCAAAGCATGATAAGAACCTGGGAGGAGGCCTGGGTAGATGTAGGAGGGACAAGGTCCACTGAGACAAGCTCACCGTCCCTCCCTGAATCTTTGACACAATTCAGGCCAG
>PVKM010027140.1:0-18936 GCA_004027735.1 Carollia perspicillata | reverse complement strand
AGCCTTCAAATACAAGTTCCTCTGGGAAGATTATTTTATTTATTGCTTTATCTAAACTAAACTAAACAAACCAAAATAAACACAAAGGTACAGGAAACAATCTGGTAGTTATCAGAGGTGGGTGGAGTTGGGGATAAGAAGAAATTAGTTAAGAGGATTAAGGTGTACAAGCTTCCAGTTAAAATAAATAAGTCATGAGTATGTATAGCATAAGATATATAGTCAATAATATTGCAATAATTTTGTACAATGCATATAGTAACTGGACTTATTGTGAAGATCATTTTGTAATGTATACCAAACACTATGATGTACATCTAATAGGATATTGTATACCAATTAGATGTCATAAACAAACAAACAAACAAACATAAATTTCCTAACTAATGGTTAACACACAGAGGCAGAATTCTGATTGCACATCCCAACAGTTCACCATCCCCCCGCCTCCCCACAAAACATTCCAGGTGCACAGCGAAGGCAGCCTTTTTCCCTGTGTCTCATCCAGACCTGAAACATATGTACTATCCTGGTTCCTGATTCTGGTGAAACCCCAAAGCCTCCCTATAAATGTGTGATATATGCTGTTACCACAAACATTTCTAGAACTTACTTTTTGCTACCTTCAATGCAAGGCCATCAATACTTAACATTCCCAGAGTAGGATGATGCACATTTTCCCTGCTTAAGGCACTGTAAAGTTTTCCATAATAACTAAACTCTCACACGTTCTTCAGAAGTAGAAGCTAGTGCCCTCAATCAAGGACTTTACAGCGAATGAGGTAGAAATATTTGTGAATGCCGGAATTCATAATAACTGTTATTTTCATATAGAAACTTGTTTAGAAAAATACTTTTACAAGTTCTTGAGAAAACATTTGTTACCAGTAATCATGACCTAATTCAAAATAATTCCCCACTGAGTAATAGTTCCACTGAGTGCCTCAAGGAGGTAAGAATGAGAATTGGGGTACCAGATCCGAGACAGTGGGTACAGCACAAATGAACTATATGCACTCAATGAAGGAGAACTAGGAATCATCTGGCCTTGGCAGAGATGAAATCAGCTTTGAAACACTTCAAATTCTGAAATCAGATTAGAGATTGTAGATTTCTAGAGTCAAACATATGCCTCAGAGAAAAGTTATCATCTTTGGAGAAAGAACATGCTTGGTTTCTAATTATTTATTTCTAAATGAAATTGAAAGCTACTGGAAGGGTTTGAGGTATAGTCATTTTTTATTTATTTTATTTTATTTTTTAAGGTGGACTATTTAAAAATATATATTTTATTTCTTTTTATTTTTAGAGAGAGGGGAAGGGCAGGAGAAAGAGAGGGAGAGAAACATTAATGTGTGGTTGCCTCTCACATGAGACCTGGCCTGCAACCCAGGCATATGCCCTGACTGGGAGTCGAACCTCAACCCTTTGGTTCACAGCCCATGCTCAATCCACTGAACTACACCAGCCAGGGCTATTTTTATTTTTTAAATTATATTTTATTGATTATACTGTAATAGAAGTTAAAATGTAATAGAAGTTAAAGCTGGCACTCTGTTCTGGACCTCTGAAAACTGCCTGCTGGCCCCCAGGCTCCAGACAACCACCTGTTAACTAGTTGACTCTCTGTCTTGACTCAGTTAATCTCTTACTATCTCTTTGTCCAGGGCCCCAAACAATTCCCGCCCTCTGCTTCTGTGTCCTTGGCTCCCACTCTCCTGCTCTCTGCTTGCGCCCCATGACCCCTCCTCTCCCCACTTTGTTACAAAGGTATTTAACCTCCCACCTGACCCCTCCTAGGGGCCCAGAATTTGGAGGCTGTCTCCTCTGGGCCCACGCATGTGATAAAGGCTTACTCCATCACCCCAAATGGTGTAAGAGTTTGTTTTTCCACAACAATACTATCAACAGTTGTCCCTATTTTCCCCTTTCTACCCAGCAACCTCAACTCCCTCAGGTAATCCCCTCACCATTGTTCATATCCAGAGGTCATGCACATAAGTTCTTTGGCTACTTCATTTCCTATACTGTACTTTACACCCCCATGGTTACTCTGTAACTACTTACTTGTACTTCTTAACCCCCTTACTCCTTCATGCATTCCCCCACGCTCCCCTACCACCTGGTAATCATCAAAAGGCTCTCCATATCTATGGTTCTGTCTCTGTCTTCTTGTTTTCTTTGTTTTTAGATTCAATTGTTGGTAGATAAGTATTTCATTGTCATTTTATTGTTCCTAGTTTTGATCTTCTTTTTCTTAAATAAGTCTCTTTTACATTTGATATAATAGCAGTTTGGTGATGATGAACTCCTTTAGTTTTTTCTTGTCTGGGAGGCTCTTTATCTGTCCTTCCATTCTAAATGATAGCTTCGCTGGCTAGGGCAATCTTGGCTATAGTCCCTGTTTTTCATGACTTTGAATATTTCTTGCCAATCCTTTCTAGCCCGCAAAGTTTCTTTGGAGAAATCAGCTAACAGTCTTATGGCAACTCCTTCTTAATTAACTAACTGCTATCCTTTCGCTGCTTTTAAGTTTTTTTTCTTTATCTTTAACATTTGGCATTTTAATAATGATGTGTCTTGGAGTGGGCCTTTTTACATCCATCTTGTTTGGGACTCTCTGTGTTTCCTGGACTTGCATGTCTATTTCCTTCACCAGATTAGGAAAGTTTTCTCATTATTTTTTCAAGTACATTTCTAATTCCTTGCTCTTTCTCTTCTCCTTCTGGCTCCCATATGATGCAAATGTTGGAATGCTTGAAGTTGTCCCAGAAACTCCTTAAACTATCCTCATTTTTTGGATTCTTTTTCTAATTTACTGTGTTTTCCTTTCTTATGTTTTAAACCAGGGATGTCTAACCCGTGGCCCATGGGCTGCATGTGGCTCAGGATGGCTATAAACACAGCCCAAAACTAAATAATAAATGCTGAAAACATTATGAAATTTTTTTTTGTGATTGCACATGGCAATATATTTAATGTGTGGCCCAAAACAACTTTCTTCTTCCAGTGTGGCTGAGAGTTGCCAAAAGGTTGGACACCCTTGTTCTAAGCCATTGGCTTGATTATTGGCTTCATCCATTCCACTGCTATTTCCTTGTAAATTGTTTATTATTATAATTAGTATATCCTTCATTTCTGACTAGATCATTTTTATGCATTTTTATTTTCACTAATTTCCTGACCATCCTCATAACCAGCGTTTTGAACTCTGCATCTGATAAATTGCTTATCTCCATTTTGTTTAGTTCTTTTTCTGGAGTTTTAATCTGTTCTTTCATTTAGACCATGTTTCTTTGTCTCTTCCTTTTAGCAGACTCCCTATGTAGGTAAAGCTGTTATGATTCCCTGCCTTGGTAGTGTGGTGTCATAATGTAGTAGGTGTCCTGTAGGGTCCAATGGCACAGTATCCCCTATCACCCAAACTGGGTACTCAAGGTTTATCCTTCATGTGGGCTAAGTACATCCTCCTCTTGGAGATGAGGCATGATTGCTGTTGGCAGGTCAATGGGATGATTTACTCAGGCCAGTCAGCTTCAAGGACTGGCTGTGACCACTGACCAACCTCCACCCTCTGTGGAGGATGAGCTATGCAGGGCAATGTGGTGGTGCTCTAACATGGTCTGTCGCTTTCCACTGGGTTCACAGGCTCTGGAGTTTCTTGGGTGATGCAGGCCAAGTTCAGCCACCACCTATGTTCTGTTGGGGCCACCCTACATGAGCTATAAAGCAATCTGAGATGGATACTACTTATGCTGGGCTTGGGGGTTCCCAAGCAAAGCCAAGCTGTGAACCTAGGCTAGCTACTGCTAGTGCTGTGTCTGAGGCTTACCACTTAGACAGTGGTATGTGGGGCTGGGGTCTCACTGAGGCCAAATGCTGTTTATTTGAGGGTGTTTAGGAAATTATGAAGCATAAGCCAAGACCAGCAAGTCATATGGTACAGCCACTGTTAACAGCTTGGGTGGGTCCATAGGTTGGATTAGATGGAGCCTCAGGGAATCTCCAGGGTGAGGCAAAAAGTATTAGCCAGGTTGATGCACTCTTAGATATGGCACCTGCCTTTCACCTCTGTGGCTCCGTGGGGGAGGATTCAGAAAAGGCTCAATGGCCTCTGCCCATTTTTCTGTCTTGGAGAAAGCTGTCCCCCAGCTCTTGCCTTGATGCCAGACACTTTGGTTCCTCCCTGTATGCCACTGGTTCCTTTAAAGCTACTACCTCAGAGTTAGTATGGAGTGAGTCTGAATAAGTCTGTGTGTGGTTTCTTTAAGATATATTGTTTGGGACTCCTGAAGTTTCTTCCACCAACTCAATCCCTCCTGGTTTTTGCAGCCAGAAGTTATGGAGACTTATCTTCTTGGCATTGGAACTCTGGGCTGGGGAACCTTGTGTTGAGTGGGACTTCCTGCTCTCAATATATATCCTTAATTTTTATTCACCATACATTGATGAGGACTCACCTCTTTCCATATCTCTACCCCACCTACCAGTCTGGATATGGTTTATTTAATTCCATAGCTGTCCAACTTCATTCAACTAAATTTCTGACACTTCTGTGGAATGTTTGTTCCATAGTTTAGTTGTAATTTTGATGTGGTTGTATGAGGAGGTGAGCCATATTTTCCTATACCTCCATTTTGACTAGAAATCTGCCCTGTACTTCTCTAATTATTTTTTATATATCCTGTCCAGGCCTCAGGGAAAATTGAACAAGCACAAAGACATGGACAGCAAAAGCCAGAATGAGAAGATGGGCTTAAGGCTTTTGCAGTTGTGAGATGCAGATTTTAAACATAAATGTCAATGTTAAAGGAGTTAAATAGGATTAGTGAAACTTGAAGGAAAGAATCAAAAGCCAAAGAAAAAATGTTTAAAAGTAAAATTATAGAAATTTTAAAATGTAATGATTAAAACGATGAATTCTAGAGATGGGTTAAGCAGTTGATTAGACCTAAATGAAATGGAAATTAGTAAACTGGCAGAAAAGTTAAAATGAAATATACAGAATAAATATCAGTAAGAAAACTATGGCAAATATAAATTCTAGAAAGAAAAAATAGAACCAACTAATTTATGACATATGCAGCCACCTGATTTATGAAAAAAGTGATAAGCAGCGTAGTAAAAAGTTTTGTCTTTGCAATAAACACTACCAACCCCCATTATACATAAGACTCAATTCTAACTTCCCACTATCTAGAAGGCTCAATTCCAGATAGAGAGAAAAAGTAAATAGCTATGGTTAAATAATAACCTTTTTTAAAATAAAATATATGAAATATCTTATAACCTTGAGTGGTCACAAAGTTTTTAAACAGTAAATAATTCAATATAAAGAAAAAATTATAAACTGGGCTACATTAAAGTTAAAAATCTATTTGTCAAAATAAATACTTTAAAAAGGAAAAAAGAAATTTATAGAATAGAAAAAGATGTTTCCATAATATTTGGTTAACCAAGGACTCATATTATAAATATATAAAAAACTTTAACTAATTAATTTAAAAGGTAACCAAATAGAATAAAAATTTGATCAACACATTGAGTAGTAACCAATAGAATAGAGAGTTGTTACAAAGCTGGATAGACATCTCACAATAAAGCAAAATGAAAGAATAATAAGCAAATGAAAAATGCCTTGATATATACTGTATTATTCCATTTACATAAACCCAGAGAACTGGTAAAAGTAATTTTTGTGTTAGAAGTTGTAAGTGCCTGGAATAGGGATCAGTGGGGGCTCCTGAGGATCTGGTTACGTTCTACTTCATGATCCGCTTGCACATTATATGAGTGCGATAGGTTTGCAAAATATCTGTAGAGCTGTGACCTTATGAAGTTTTCACTTTTCTGTAGGTATGATATAATTCAATGTTTTTCCAATCTGAGGTACTATTTAAAACATAAAAATATTAAATAACTAATTGTAACTAACAAAAAATGTGTAAATCTTTACTGAAAACTGCAAAATAGTATTAATGAAAATTAAAGAGTGAATAAATAAATGGGGAGGCACAACATGTTCATGGTTTAGATAATTTCACATTGTAATGATATCTGTTTTCCTCAAAGTAATAATCAAAATTCTATCTAATTCCAGGCAAAATCCCAAGAAATTTCTTTGTGAAAGACGACAGACATATTCTAAAATTTACTAACAAAGGAAAAACGCCAATGCTCTCTTAAACAACAATGATGAATAATTTACTGTAATAGTTGTTAAGGCTATTAAAAGACAAACTGAGGCATATTGAAAAGTTTAAAAGTTTATTTAAGCAAAAATAGATTTAAATTGGGCATTATATGATCTAGGAAATAGAAAGGAGCTCCAAGGCATTTTACAAAATTACAGACTTTTAAAAGCAGGAGGGAGGCAAAACACGGAAGTTACACCAGGCAGAAAAGCGGGTTGGTCATTGCAAGATGGCTTTCCTTTAGGGGGTGCCAGGAGTCCTTCAGGCAGGTGACCTCACTATGGCTGGCCAGGGCAGCCCTGACTGACTGGTGTAAGATTCCATTTCTGGGGGAGCCAAAACTGTAATTAAGTGAAGTCTTGGTTTGGTGATGTGGAATTTGGCACCGTGACTCCATCTTTGGTCTGTTATCTTGTTTTTATAACAATTCCTCACTTTTGATAAGATTTTCACACTAACTGAGATATGTTATAAAATATTTAAGGCATGAAAAGAACAGACTGATGGGTGCCAGAGGGGAGTTGTAGTTAGAGGGCTTGGTAAAAAAAAGTGAAGGGATTAAGAAATACACCTTGGTGGTTACAAAATAGTCACAGGGACATAAAGTACAGCATAGGGAAAATAGTCACTAATATTGTAATAACTATGTATGGTGTCAGGTGGGTACAGTACTTATCAGGGTGATCACATTGTAAAGTATATAACTGTCTGACCACTATGCCGTATACCTGAAACTAATACAAAATAATATTAAGTGTAAACTGTAATTGAAAAATGGCATTTACATTTTTAAAAATTAAGCATAAGTTCTATTTTCAGCCACTGCTTTGGAGTTTTTGCTGAATCTCTGTGTAGTGTTCACTGGTCACTTGATGCAGGTTCACATTCACATTCTTTAAGTTGGTCATTCTCTTTGTTTTTTTCCAAGGTTGTCTTCCTAGGGAGATCATTCACTTTGTTGTTAGCAGCAGTGATCACGTATTTAAAGCTTTTGAGAAAGTATAGCTTGCCAACTATTGTGATTATTATAAGCAGAATAATTCCCCATGTCAAAGCCACAGTCACCAAGACCTAACCATATGTTGGGGTCAAAAACTGCCAATTGCCAACCCAACAGTTGCCAAGCCAATTTCTCAGGACACAAAACAGACAAACAAGGAGGCCATAGCTGTCTCTGTGATAGAAAGTAACAACTAAAGTGAAAACAAATTTACAGTGCACAGTTTGAAGATCAAATTCTTACTAATGTCTCTTCTTGACAACCTGATTTTGGAAGGGATAGAACAATGTGAAATTTTACCTTGCTTTTTGAATGGCACCACACACAGAAATCTGTTAGGAATTCTTACCCTCCCTGGCCAGGTGGCATAGTTAGCTGGAGTGTCCACCTGTAAACCAAAGTTTGTGGGTTTGATCCCAGGACTGGTGCACGGGGAGGCAAACAAAAGACATTTCACTCTCATATCACTGTCTCTCTCTCTCCCTCTGTCTCCAAAGTCAATAAAAAAACATCCTCAGGTGAGGATTTTTTTTAAAAAAGAAAAAGAAAGTAATTCTTATCCTTTGCTATCTTCTGCCAGTTTTTCTTAGACCTACTTTGCAGACTCTGGAGCAAGTGGGGTGCCCCAGAGGGCCTCAGCCTGGTGTTGGTACTGTAGAGGAGTAAAAATAATTTTCTCTGAAACTATTTCTAGCAAGTTCTTAGCTGAAACCCTTTATTCTCTAGCACATTGCAAATGAGTAAGCTTATCAGGTTAAAAATCATAAGCTGTGGGCACCAGATTCCAGATTATGTTTAGTAAGGTCAACCAGCTTGTTCTGCCTTAAAACAAAATTTTATTCACCTGAGGTCTCACACTAGACCTAGTTAGCTTTTAGTCATAACCAGTATGGCCCTGGACTCTGTCCAGTTTTTAAGTCAGACCCAGTCTGACTATACTCGTTTCCAGACACAGTCTGGGAAAATGAAATGCTTAAATACATTCTAGAAGCTCTTAATGAAAAAGCTGCAGATCTAGGACCCCAGAGGGACTTACCCACCATGTCCCAAGGCAGCTTGGAAGCAACAGGCTCAGGGAGCTGATCGGGTGCAGACTGTAGTGTTCTCGTTATGCCTAGGGGTTGGATGGGGTTCCTTTGGTTCTCTCCTCTACACTAAGAATGGTTAAAAGATAACCCGAAGCATATCAATTTTTAAAAGAGTTCATTTGAGCAAAAATCAATTCAAATAGTGCAGTATCCAACTTAGCAAACTGAAAGCAGTTCCCAGGAACTGTACAAAATAAAGACCTTAACATGTAGAAGGGAGGGAGCTGGAACAAGAAATGTGTAGCGGACAAAAAAGCAGGTTGGTTATTGCAAGGTTACTTTTCTTTAGGAATGGCAAAGGTCTATCAGGTGGATGTTCTCATTCTGCTGGCTCCTGATTGGCAGGTTTAAAATTCCATTTCTGTAACAGCCAAGACTGTATGTAATTAAGTCTTGGTTTGGTGATTTGGGCCTTAATATGAGCAACTCCATTTGGGGCCTGTTGTCTTCTTTTTCCCAAGACTCATAAATCTTTATTAATACAGTGTGATATTTTCACAAAGAAATATATAAACTGACCAAATGGGGGAAAAAAACAAAGAATTCAAAAGCAGAACTGCACATACATGCACACTTATTTTATTATAAAGCTTAACATTACATATCTCTTTTCAATAAAGTTTGCTGGAACATTTAATATCTGTATTTCTAAACAAATGAGCACTTATAGCATTCACAAAAATTTATTTTAGGTGTTTTTAGATTTGTAAATGCAAAAGGTAAAATAATAATGCTTCTAGAAAAAGAAATAAGACACTACTTTAAAGGCCTGGAAGGAAAATTACTTAAATAGGATACTGTGATGTTGTGATTTATAAGAAGAAATATATATCTGACCTGACATCGATTCCTGGCACATAGCTCTCCAAACCATTGTGATTTTCTAAGTGATTAGAGCAATAAGGGCATCCTCTGTTATATTTGGTATTTGTCCTTTGTTCCTGAACTGGCTTCAGAGACCTCAAGATGAGAAAAGCATCATTGGTTATTCATCACAAGTCCCTTTCAGCCACGCTTGATTTTACCTTTTGAAGGTCACTTTCAGAAAATCTCTAAAGATGGGAACTATTTGACAGAGGAACCAAAGGTGATTAGAGGGTTGGAACTTTCAGTCCTATTCTTCTACCCCCCACCTCCCAAATGAAGAGAGGGGCTGGATATTGAATTCAATCATCAACCAATAGTAAGTGATTTACTCAATCATGCCTATGTAATGAAACCTCCATAAATAATCTAAAAGGATGGGATTCTGTGAGCTTCTGGGTTGGTGAACAGGTGAAGGTGCTGAGGGAGTGGTCTACTCAAAGAAGGCATGAAAGCTCCGTGCCCTTTCCCACATACCTTGCCCTGTATGCCCCTCCCATCCGGCTGTTCCTGAGTTATATCCTTTTATAAAAACCAAACCAAACCAGTATAAGTAAACTGTTTTCCAGAGTTTTGTGAGCCACTCTAAGAAATTAATCAAACACAAGGAGAGGATTGTGGGAACCTCTAATCTACAACTGGTAGATGAGAAGTACAGGTAACAACCTGGACTTGCAATTAACAACTGAAGTAGGAGCAGGAGCAGACTTGTAAGTGAATTCTTACGTGTGGGATATGACACTATCTTCAAGTTGATAGCATCAGAAACGAGTTAAATTCTAGGATACCCAGATGATATTATAGAATTAACTGGTGTGGGACTCAACCACACAAATGCACATCTGGTGACTACAGAACAGATTATTGTGTGTAAAGGAAAACAATAGTGTGGTTTTCCTTTACAGATACAAAAATAATAAGAAAAAATATTTTCAATTATTCAGCTGATTTCTCAACAGAAACTTTGCAGGTCAAAAAGGAGTGGCAAGAAATATTCAAAGTGATGAAAAGCAAGGACCTACAACCAAGATTTCTCTACCCAGCAAAGCTATCGCTTAGAATCAAAGGACATCTAAAGAGCTTCCCGGATAAGAGGAAGCTAAAGGAGTTTATCACCAACAAACCAGTATTATATGAAATGTTAAGGGTCTTCCTGAAGAAGGAAGAAGAAGGAGGGGGAACAGGAGAAGGGGAGGAGAAAAAGAAGAAATAAAAATATGAATAATGAAATGACAATAAATACATATCTGTCAACAACTGGTTTCAAAATAAATGAACAAGCAGAACAGGTGCATACTCATAGATACAGATAACATTTTGTTGGCTGCTAGATGGGAGCGGGGTGAGGGGATGAGTGAAAAAAGCAAAGAAATTAAGAAGTACAAATTGGTAGTTATAGAGTAGTCATGGGGATATAAAGTATTGCATAGGAAATGTAGTCAATAATATTGGGATAACTATGTATGTCATCAGATGGGTACAAGATTTATCAGGATAATTACTTAGTACGTTATATAATGTCTAATCACTGTGTCATACACCTGAAACTAATATAATATTGTATGTCAACTGTAATTGAAAAATAAAGTTAATTCAAAAAAATAAAAGTTTCAAGGTTTTCTTAAAAAAAAACTAAGGGTTTCAGCTTAGTAAAGATATTATTTTGAAAGTAAAATAGTAAATCCAAGAACTAGAAAGAAGATATTGCAGTATATGTAGCTCTCAAGGATCTTCTATTTGGGATACATTAAGAACTCCTACACACTAATCAGAAGTGAAAGGATAGCCCAATGGAAAAAATAGGCAAATTTTGAAGAAATACTTCAGAGAAGATAGTGAAATAAACTGATGAAAAGGGGCTCAATTTCTTTAGTAATCAATAAGTGAAAATTAAATGCAGTGTAAACTATTGTTAGAGACCCATTAGGAAGACTGAACTTGAAGTCTAACAGTTCCAGAGGTTGACAAATGTAGAGCCACTTAGCAGGAGTATAAATTTGAGATATTTGGTCTTATGTGTTGCCTCTTGCAGAAGGCAAATATTACACTGTCTTCAAATATTAGTTTTTTAGTTTAACGAATAAAGCTATTTTTTCAGCAGTTTTGTATCAGTCACCTTTTTTTAGTAGATAAGTTATTGACAAAAATATTTATTCTATAATCATGACTGTGATTTCATATAAATTCTGTGCAAGTCTTATCTTGTGTCTCTAGGTATATTTGATCATTTTTGTTCATTTGCTTCTTTCTAGAATCCATTAGACTTCACAAAACTAGAGGCAGAGTAAGTAGTTTCCACACTTCTCTGTAATGGTTATAGTTTGGTAATTTCTTGTTATGTAGGAAGGAGAAATGTATATTGCCAAAATAAAGTTGTGTAGAGGTAGTTTAACCCTCTACACCCCATGATTTTAGTAATCAGTAACACTCAATTGTCAGAATACTGAAAGTCCATTTTCTTTTGTTCCTTAAAAATGGGTGTAGTAAAGAAAAATAGATTATTTAATAATAATTACATTAATTTTTGATTAGAAGTATATTTACAATAACCAAGATTTGGAAATAGCCTAAGTACCCATCAGTAGATGAGTGGATAAAAAAAATCTGTGGTACGTTTGTACAACAGAATACTACACAGCAGAAAGAAAGAAGGAATTCTACCTTTTGTAGCAGTGTGAATGGAACTAGAGATTATTATGCTATGTGAAATCAGCCAGTTGGTGAAAGACAAATACCATATGATCTCATTTATAAGAGGAATCTAATGAACAACATAAACTAATAAGCAGAATAGAACTAGAGGTATAGAATCATGGAAAAATTGTAAGAGGGGAAGGGGAGGTGGGAACTAAATGAAAGAAGGTGAAGGGATTAGTCAAAGAACATATATGAAGGATCCATTGACATGGGCTTATTATGGAAATGGGGCCAGGCTGGGTGGAGGGGGGCAAAAGGAGAAAAAGTAGAACAACTGTAATATTATAAACAATTTTTTAAAAAGTATAAATGTGGTTCCTGTCAACTTATCCTGCAGACAGCCATTTAGTGTTGTTATTGTATAATACTAGTGCAGCTCAATAAACACTTATTAACTTGATATTTTCATGGTTTTGAAAATAGCAAGGATGGCAGTTTCATTCTTCCCTTCCAGGAAGCCACATGAAAGTACAAGGAGAATAAGAGATGGAAACACACATGGAACCTCTAAAAAATCAAGGGAGAGATCTGATTTATTAATTTATTATACAAAGTGTTATAAAATCTTATTAAAATGTTTATTAAGTGCTTTATGTATTCCAAGTACTGTTGCAGTGTTGGCACATACAGTAGCAAACAAACTATGAAAATATATTAAAGAGATGCTAAATTTAGTGACTAACATAAAAGAAAGTGGAAATCTTCCAAGAGATAGTGTTTATGGCTGTAGATTTTTTTTAAATCTGGCATATTTACCAAATTAAGTAGCCTAAATGTAGACTAGGGGAGAAACCTGACAGCTCATTGATTGGACCCAGTTTGGCCTGACAACTTTGAGGAGCAAGGCAGTATCAAGCTAATGCAGAATCTTGCACAGACAAATCCTGTCTGCAGGAACCAGCCCCTCAGACAGGAGGGTGGAGGAAAGGAGTGATTCATGGAGAGCATCTTCACAGTGCCCATCTTTAGTATACTCAGACTAGGAAAAGCTAAATCATTTATGCATACAATCATGAATTAGATAGAGAATTATTCATAGAAATGGGCATGCTGCTGGCTTTCCTATTATATGAACTACCTGAAAATTGTTGGTTTTGGAAGGACACACCTGTTTAAGAAATGAGGTAGTCATTAAGGGACAATTCAAAATCTCTCAGGAATGGGGTGTCATGATAGTCAAAGCTGTTTCTAGTTTTCTGAAGCAGAAGTGATGGTGTTTCTACCAGTGTCAGGTAATGTCCAGTTTCAAGTATCAATAGTATCAAGGCTGAGAGATGTCAGCAATGCTATTTTTTGGGGACCAGTTCAATATACAATTTTTTAAAGCTGTTCCTAATGGTGTACCTCCCATCCCTACTCCTCTGTATTCCCTGAGTTCTGTGAGCTATTTAATGTGTTTAGTATGTTCTGTTTCTCTTAAATTAGATAAATATAGGTCTTATTTTGGGTTTTGGGTGTAAGTACGATACAGTTAAGTCTAATTCTTGACCAATATATCCTTGCACCTGTGGAGTAGATGCTACTGGAAGAAAATACACACACACACACACATACACACAAAGTGTGCTTGGTCACACTAGAAATTTATCACCTCAGTTGCCCCCAATAGTGAGAGCAATTCTTATTTACATTGGATAAATTGTGACTTATTTAAATAATTCTCCATTGTGAGACTCATGGGTCATTTCCAATGTTTTACCTATAGAAGGTTGCTGTTATAGATGATCCATGTAGCTAAATATTTATCATAGGATAATTATTTACTTTGATAAATTGATTTTCTAGAAGTGAAGTTCTGATTCCAATTATGAAATAGTGACTTATATAGGACTAATTTGTCTGCTGTTACAATTACTACAGTTTAGAAAGATATTAAAGCATAACTTTTTTAAGGCACTGGAATACTACCAAAGCAGTTAGGGATAGAAGGGACTAGAGCTACTATAAAAATGAAAGAACATAAGGTGAGTTTCACATTTACCTGGCTTTTCTCCTCAGAATATTTTAGAAATTTTCTGCTATATGAGGTAATAGGACTATCTTACTTCTGGTAATATAGCCAGAAGACAGAGATTGAGACTTACAGAGGGTACAAATTGAGTGGTGATATCCCAAAGAGGGAAGGCTTCAGATGAGTCCCAAATCTCCTACTGGTTGTCTTTAAGATACTGATGGACTCCTAATTATGAATAGAAGTAAACTGATGGAAAGCAACTGTTGGGAGGGAAAAAATGGAGACTTTAGATTCTGTCTACTGTTAAGGAAAGAGATTAAATTTCAAGTTCAACCAAATCAGAAGGACGTACTAAATACCTAGCTCTATTCTCATAAGGGCTAAAACAGAATAATGACAGAATGGAAATACGAACATTTACAAACAAAAATTAGAAACACTAGCAAATAAAAACTAATATCAACTCATGAAATGATTAAAGTAATCTGATATTCTATCTGCTTTTGTTTTTTACAAAAAAAAAGTAATCAATCTTCTTTGTAAGGTGATTATATTATCCATAGATTACATTTTTAAAAAATTACCATTTCTTTTATCAAATTAAAAGTTAAGAAAAGTTAAAATATAAGGCCAGTTGAACAAAGCCAAGGGAAACACAGACAATTGAAATAGATTCATGCGAAAATCAAATATTGGGGTTATTAGAGATTTCTCAATAACACAATTGATATATTCAGTCCATCTGAATAAAGTCTAATCATTGTTAATACAGCCAGAATGGTTTCTGTGAAAGCCATGTAACCTAGTTACCAAGGAGAGTGGACTGGCATGTGCATGCATGAACAATGATGACTTCGTGGTACTAGTCAGTGGGAGTGGTAGACATCTTGAGTGAGCACATGTACTGTGTGGCCATCACATTCAAAATGACTGAACAAGTAGAGCAACAAATCTACATCAAATTTTGCATGAAGCTTGAACATTCCTCTGTGGAAACTACTTCAAGGATTCATGAGGCCAAAGCAATGGGCAACTGGTGATCGGCAGCTTCATCACAACAATGTGCCCCTAATGCATCACATCTTGTGCAGTTTTTTGTCTGGACATCAAATCACCCAGGTGACTCAGTCCCGTACAGCCCAGATTTGGTGCCCTGTGACTTCTGGCTTTTCCAAAGGAGATTTCAGACCATTGATGACATTTAGGAAAATATGAAAGGGCAGCTTATGGTGATTGGAAGAACTGTGTGAGGTTCTAAGGTGCCTACTTTGAAGGAAACTGAGGCATAATTGTCCAATGTACAATGTTTCTTGTATCTCTTTAACAAATGTCTCTATTTTTCATATTACATGGGTTGATATCTTCTGGACAAACCTGTCATACACTTCAGAAAAAAAAAAAACAGAGGAAAATGGGAAATTTTAGTAGGCACCTATAGTACACACACTCACACCCAGTCTAATGGAAATGCTACTGGTAAAGAATATAATGATTAGGACAAATAATTTACTAGATTATTTTATTAGCAGATTAGAAATAGCAAAAAATTAGTAAATCAGGATATAGAGCAGTAGATAGTATCCAGGGAAATGCACAGGGAGAAAGCACATACAGAAAAAGTAGAGACATGAAAGATAGAGGAGAAATGTTTAACATGTTTAATCAAAGAAGCAAACATTGAGGAAAATAGTGGCTGAGCATTTCCTAGATATGAATAGATATTAAGCCACAGATTCAAGAGGGTCTACAAACCCCACATAACATATAAATAGAAAGAAGGCAACACTTACAGACATTATATTAAAACTACTGAAACCAAAGAGAGAGTAAAATCTTAAAAGGTAACCAGAAGGAGAAAAGAAAAAGTTCAGGAAGTACCATTACAGGCACTGTCTAAGACGTTTTAAAGATTTCTCTAGAAGTTCTGTATCTTTTCCCTATATGTTTGAAAATACTGTCAGAAATTGTGTTGTGAGTTTAACATTCTAAATAGTAAAATCATTGAATTTCCTCAACATTTAGTCTGTGTGGTTTCTGAATGATGTGTGAAGCTGTTGGAAGTTTTGTAGAGATTCAGCTTTTCTGAAACTTTTCATGGACTTTGGCATTTTTGGATTACTTAGAGTACAGTGTATAATTTAGATATTACTAGGACAGTGTTCCCATGCACACTTACACCAAACTATGACTACACATGAACTTGGTTTTATAGGTTTCCACATTCACTTTTTCAATCTCAAAGAACATAATTGCAGGGGCTCTTAGTATTTGAATTACTTGTATAACTTTTTAAAAATTAAAATTATCTTCATTCATACAGCGTTTTATACATCATGGTTAATTTTCTAAGAGATTTCTATTTTATTGCAGCTTTTGGTTTCATAACATGCCTTCAGGTGTCCTTGAAAGAAGTGCTTTCATCTCGCCAGATTCCAGTGCCCTCCTTTGGCTTCCATGGCCAGCAATTACGGTGTCCTGTATCATCTGGTGTCTTTATACTGTGATCCCTGTGAAGCTGAGATGCAAAGATTCTACCTCAGTGATTTAGGTCTGGCCTCAGTCCAAACCTTAATTGATGGAGACTTTGTCCTGTATTTAGTATTCAGCATAGAGCAAAGCAATTCTCATAAAATGGTTCCAGGGAATGCAAATGACCTAGTGTTGCCAGCTGCAGAGCACAGTGGAAATGCCTTCTGGACCAGGCCTGAGGCTCAGAGCTGTGCTCCCCACTTTCTTGTACCCAGTAACTTCCTAATACAAACTAGGCTCCTTTTGAAAATATAAAACTCTATTAAATATATACAATAAAGCAAAAAGACAGGCACAAAATGTTCTCTGTACACATTAAAATTATAAACAAAAAGATTAATAAAAGCAAATGAAGGAAGCCTGGAAGGAGCTCCACCAAAATAATAATAATGATAGTTTGAGTATTGGCATTGGAGACAATTATTTTTCTTTCCATCATCTTGCATATTTTCTAGATTGTGATTATATTACCTTTATAATTAAACAATAAATTTTCTTCAAAAATCATGTTGAAATAACTCTGATAAAGATTTGGCAACTTACTCTTATAACTTCCATTCCTTAGCAATAGACATGGGATTATAACTCTGGAAAGTCATAATTAAGATCATAACATGTTAATAATCCAAATGGAGTGCCCGAAGTCATGGTTTGCTTATTTTGTAATATACTTCTTTTTAGCACCTGTACAATTCGAAGCTTTTAATTATATTTTGCCTGACTGTCAGGCAAAGTAATTGAAAGCAGGTTTTTGTATACGCATTTTTCTTAAGCTTGACTTACTTCAACAATCCAAATGTAATGGGAACACTGCGTTTAACTGAGCAGGAACATAAAGCAATTTCGCTCTAACACACCCAGGATGGATTCTTCAAGTTCTCTTTTTAATCTCACCAAGGCCTTAATTGACAGATGTAAGATTAATTTACTAAAAATATGTGAAGATCTCATATACTTTCTAGAAAACCCGCTTGACTACCAATGGAAAAATAAGAATACTAAAAACTAATGAAATATTTTTTTCTGAAAATGTCTTATATGACTACAAAATAGGTTTAGAAATAGAATCAAAGATTTTTACATGCATTTACTCTGGCATTCTTTTGATTTTAACTGTATGTAGTTAGAATTACTATGGAAATAAATATAGTAGTTGAAGTTAGCATCACTTTTCTCTTTACCTGCATTAATGGAAAAATACTTCAATTATCTTTAAGTTAAAATCAGTTTATTTTTGAAATAAATTGCACATCATATTCCTTTCTTAAAGGTGCTAAGGATTGGAAACTACAGAAAGAGCTCCCATTGAGACAGGGCAGGCAGCTAGATAGTTATGTCATGGTTGACTTTTTTCTATGTCTTCCTATGGTAGGGTCTGAAGAATATTTGCCCTTTTGGCAGGTTTATACCAATTTTCAAGTTTACTTCGAGCCCCAGGATATGAGTTTCAAATAAAGCCTTTTCTTGCCTGGGATGAGCATGGCAAGGAACCATCCTCTTGTGTACTATCGCTTGCTCACTAGACAAAATTGAGCAAGTGATGTCAAGCTGAGTGACAGAGCAATTTTGTATGGCTCCAGCCTTACCCTCTCTGCCTCGTGCCTTGGAAGGGAATGTGACTTAACTTATGCTACTCTGGTTTTCTGCAATCACGTGCTATTTCACAGAATCATAGATAAGTAGCATCAGAAGGAAGCCTGATCCAGGGATTTTAGGGTTGAACTTCATTTTCAAAAATCAATCTCGCGGAAAAGCCAAATATATAAAACGACAGAAGCAGAACTCGTCCATTGATTAGGGGCTGTTGGGCAGCCCCTGCACTTCACTTGTCCCGTCTCTTCTTCCTCCATGGGAGCTGTTGATGTCTCAATGGGACACAAGAGGTCCTCCGAACAGATTGCAGACCATAAATCTAATTCTAATCTCTCTCAGATTGTAGACAAGTCAACAAAACCTAAAGAAATAAAGCTACGTGTCCAAGGTTACAGAACACAAAGCCTTGCACACATGAGGTTTCAAAATATAGTTATGTAGTAGAGGTTATATCAATCAGTGGAAGAGCAAGATCTACAAATCTGGAACATTGTTCCCACAAAAACTATGGTGGTTGTTTAACAGAATGTATTTTTATTCACTTGTCTGAAGGTTCTTCATTTGCCTGGAAGTATACAAAAGAAAGTGTAAAAGGAAAACGGCTGTTATAAAGATCAGTCCCCAAAGGTTATGGGTAGATTAAGAAACTTAAAAGTTTGAAAGAGATATCAGCATGTTAACTTAAGGGAATTGTTAACAACTCAGTCTCAGTACACTGCTGCACAGATCTGGTGGTACCCTGTGGCCACTGGAACTAGGAATGCTTCCTTATGTACAAAGAGGTATTTGCAGGGTAGTAATTTCCCAAGAATAAGAGCTCTGGCTAACTCTGGACTGGGCCGAAGTCACGCTGGATCTTCAGAGTAGAGGGGTTATGATGTAGATTATATTTAAGCTCTGTAATGTAACAAATCCCAAAACACAGAAACCTCTAGGAGTCTTAGATACTGTGTTTGCTTAAAAATTACAGTGTTTTGTAGCATACATTTTTACTTTATATTTGTTAATATATTTGAT